>BHFT01015374.1:0-10833 GCA_004320025.1 Laticauda laticaudata | reverse complement strand
ACCAACGGATGGCAAGCTTTTTTGTCCATTTTACATCCTCTTTGCATCCATTGGTGCAGTGTGACAGGGGCTTAAGCTTCAGCAAAACAACAGTTTTCATAATGATGTATGATCATTTCTGTATTTTATTTCATCAGCTAAAATGATGCATATGCTTAATTATTTCACGAAATAGAGTTCCAAATTCTCCAGAGACACAGGCCAAGAGATATTTAGCAGTTATAAAACCATGTATATCTGGAGGGCTTTTTTTCACCTTTGGTCAGTAATTTCTAGCATGAATATCCCCTGGACTGCTCACCTCCCCATTTTCATAACCTCTTTTTTTCCATTTCTTTTCTTCATTGACAGAAATATCCCAGCAGAGCATATCTCACGAACCTTTCTATCCTCCTTCTGCCCAGTGCTCCTTTTAGCCATGAGATGTCCCACCTCCTTGCACATTCTTCCTAGCATTGTCCCTTCCTCCCCATCTCTGCTTCCTTCCCCAAGCTACTACTTGTCCTCAACTATTTCTGATTGGCCCATATGAATTTCAAACCCTTGATCAGATTGAGGAAAACCAAGAATTCCATGCATTGAATGGTTACTGTATGCACTGAATATTTTGCCTTTATCAAACATAAGCATTGCCTGAGCTTTTTGTTTTAAATAAACACTAGCTATTTATTCTGTCCCCACTACACATCAATCTGTGTGCAGCTTGACATGCAGCTAAACCCATCTATCCTCCAATAAAACAGAATGTGTGTGTAGATCTGAATGCTTTATTGAAAGAACAGGATATGGTGAAATTGGGGAAAATAGAAATACATACACTGAGAATCAAATCCAAGTATTAAGAGAATCAAATACAGTATTAAGTTACTGCTGAACATAACAGTTAATAAATACAAGCAATTTAATCTCACCAGTGATGCTTTGTATATGGGATGTGGGTTTTTCCTTGGATGACCATGTGCCATGGATTAGAATGGATTCTTCTTGTGCTTCTGCCTTCTCCAAAAGCTAAAGGAAATGGAGTCTGGCTTCCCAGCATGTACTTGGTTTGAGAGTCTGGGCTGATGGGAAAAATGAGTTGAGTCAGCTACAAACAATGTACTTGTCCATCCAGTTACTAGATGGGGCTAGAGCTACAACAGTATATAAAGATCATATGACGGGGCATATTTGTCCCTTAGGCCACTAGATGGGGCTAGAGAGCAACAACAGTATATAAAGATCTTATGTTTGGGCATGATAATATTTGAATGTCCAATTATTGCTGGGAATACAGAGTGGCCCAGCTAAGACTGAGTGTCCTGTTCTTTGATATTGTGAGTCCACTTTCTTTAATAAGAAACCAAAGGAGATTGTGCAAGGGGAAAAAAAAATTCCAAAGGCAAATTTCAATAAAAAGATCCAAATGGAAATAAAATTCAGAGCTGTGTTCATCAGTGCTTGTTTACTTGGTTTTTTTTTTAAGGATTTGGTCTCTTTAAAGAGACAGTTTAATTTTTTGTATTTTTAAAAGCTGAAATTTGCATATATAGCAATCAACAGAGTCATCTCCTGAAATGTCTGAAAGACAGAATGTTTCAAAACTCCTTTTTGAATTTTGAAAAGAAGCATTTCGGTGGAATCTCCCCAATTTAGCTTGCATTTAGGATGACCCAAAGAAAAAGGCTGCCTTTTGTTTCCTTTTTGATGAGATGAAAGGAAAGGAGATTTAGAGGGGAAGAACTGGGGGAGGAGGGATGCCTGTCTAAAATCATTTCTCCCAGGTGTTGAATCTGCAGCCAGCAGGAGGCATTTTTGGTCACAAAGCATTTGCAATGGGCAAGGGCTATTTATTTGATCAGCCACAGACCTCCATTGTTTGTAATCCTTTTAAAATTAATGCTTGATCCAGAAGACTGGCTTGAATTCCTGACCAATGCACTGTCTCTGTAGAAGCAAAATATACTCTGATGATCCTCCTGTTAACACGTTAAAAACAGAAGCCCCTTAACAGAAGAAATTTGAAGTTGTGGAATTCTAGCACACAGAAAAAAGTCAATTGAAAGATGCATTAAAACAGTCTTATGCTTGCTCTTTTTCTCCCCCCTCCCCCCTTCTCTTCTCATTGGGACATTGAAAATACATAAATTAGATGCTGTTATTATGGTTGGTTACACAGCTAGCCATATATGTGGACCAGTGGTGGAATTCAAAAAGATTACTACCGGTTCTGTGGTTGTGGATTGGTGGGCATGTGTGGCTTGGTGGGCATGGCATGGTGGGCATGGCAGGGGAAGGATAATGTACAATCTCCATTCCCACCCAACCCCACTAACCTGCTTTCCAGCTCTGTTCTCCTGTGCAGGGAAACCAAAGAAGATCCAGCCAATCAGCTGTGACTCAGGAGGCAGAGAATAGATGGGGGTAGGGCCAGTCAGAGGTGGTGTTCTGAACTACGCAAAATTTCTGTTACCAGTTCTCCAAACTATTCAAAATTTCCACTACCGGTTCTCCAGAACTGGTCAGAACCTGCTGGATACCACCTCTGATGTGGTCTGGTGTTTTTGTCCATCCATTAAGCCTTCCAAATAATCTGGAATAGGCAGATGCTGTTGTTTGACAGTGCTGTTTTTCAGCAAGCTTGAGCACCTGGATGGGAAGCAGACTGAGGCCTGCAAACTCCAACAGCCCCATGTGTGCTGGTAGCTTCTGCAGTCAGAGTTTAGGCTTCCTTCATTGACTGAGTTGGGAGCAGGTCAAGGACTGAAAGCTGCAACAGCCACACAAGTACTGGCAGCTTCTGCAGTCAGTTCTAGGCTCCCCTAGGTGGCTGAGTGGCTGCATGAGAAGCATGCCCAAAGCCTGTGGGAAAGTGGTAGCATGGAGAAGACCTGACCTTAGAACCAGGCCTAAGGCCTGTGGGGATCTGAATATGGGAAGTAGAGCACAGTATGCTTCAGGGAATGAAGGAGGCCTTGGAAGGCCTTGTACAGGCAAGTCTTACCCAGAGCCCCATACTCTACTGAATGATCTATCTCATGGGTGTCAAACTTGATTGTGTCACATGACATCATGTGACATTATGTTTTTTACCTTTGCAGAGCCATGCTGGGCATAGCCTGCGTGTGATGCATCTGGCCCTGGGCCATCATTTGACACCCCTGATCTATCTGGTCACTTAATGTCCCCATAGGAAGGCTTCACTTAATGATCTTGGATGTGTCACTTAATGACCAGTCTGACTTGCAACCATAATGGAAAACCTGTCTACAGTTTCTACTTTAGCTTGAGTCCAGGTCATTATTTTTGCTGTATATCTAATGATGGAATTGCCCAAGTGTTAGATGGTATCAATGCCAGTCATCAGATATCCTTCCACTATAGTGAACTGGTCAAAGAAGGACATGGAAGCTGCCAATGTGAAGACTTGGAAGCTCTTCACAATGTGCAGAGGTTTCTATCCCAGGTCCAACATGTAGATATTTGTTCTGACCAAGGCTTCCTAAGACTGTAATTAAGCACACACTTAGTCCAAACAACTCTCTTTTTATTTTAAAGCTGGGAATTATTTTCATTCCCAGCCCATAATGAGTCCCAAACAGTCTCTTGAGATAAGCACCTACCTTTATCTCCTTTAAATTGCTGCCAACAACTAGCGTGCCAAATTAAATGTAAAAACCCAAATGAGATACAAAGTCCACACAGAGCTTCAAGGTTTAATCTGAACAGAATGAACAACATTGCTTCCTGCAAAGGTTCCTGTCCCTTTGCACTTCCTTCATATCTTATGGGAGGGGCAATTTCCTCCAAGCCTTACTCCCAAGTTGCCCCTTTTGTCTTAACTGTTCTTGTCATCTGGCAGCTCTGTGCACACACACACATACTGGGAACAGGTTCCCCTTGTTCCTCTGCCTCACAGCTGTCAGATTCTGGAGGCTCCAGAGTAAGCACATAACTCCCAGATGGTCCCAGTCCCATCTCTGTATCAGACCCAGAACCCTTGTCCAAGTCCTCCCCAGACTCCCAAACTGGCCCATGTTCTTCCCCACTATCCGATTCTGCTGCTGTCTTCACAGGCTGCCGGCAGACCACAACAATATTGTACACCAGGTGGAAATAGGGCACTGTCAAGGCTGGATGAAACTTAGAACATTAAGCAGTAACAGTAGTAAGATCAGTAAAATGGCATTCAAAGTTGAGCTGCTGAGAAAATGCCTGAGGCAGCAGAAGACATGGGAGAAAGATCAAACAGAGGAAGTATCATGGCAAGACAAGAATCTGTATGGATTGAACCATCACAAATAGCTGCCAGGCATTGGGAAACCCTACTTTTCAGTGACTGGAAAAGACTGGACTAAGACTGTACTGAGGAACTGAAGATAACACCATAAGAACAGGCACTAATCACTAGTTCCACAGAAGCAGGAGTCTACCACACTAGATAGCAGCCAAGGTTGAGATTATGCAGAGAGGCATCAAAGACAGTCCAATACAAAGATAGGGTGTAAGATGCAAGCAGGAAGAGCATACAGTGAATGACACAACCAAATTGCTGGTATGGTAACAGGAACATCTGTACAGTGCATGAGTTAGAATCTCCTAAGTCCATATGAGACACTCCATAGAAGGTCATGGAGAATAACAGGACTAAGGATGTGAGACTTCCATGAGATGGACGGGTAGATAATGACCAATCAACCAAACATCATGATAGTTGTCAAGGACCAGAAGACAGTGGTGATGTAGTTCCAAAATTTCAGATATTCAGATGCCACATCTGGAAGAAAGAATATGAAAAGCTACTTCAGCAGCAGGGTGTGAAGAGGATGTAGAAAGAATGTGGAAAGTAAAAGCCAAAGTGACCCAGGAGTGGTAAGAGCACTCAGGGTTGTGACTCCTAAGGTAGGACAGTGGCTTCAACAGATCTCAGGAACATCATCAGAACTATCTATCCAGAAGAATGCAGTGCTAGGAACACCTAAGATAAGAACTCTCAAAATCCCAGGGCAGTGTGTGTGTGTGTGTGTACATGTATGTGTGCATGCCCATATACAAAAAAGACACATGTACATGCATATTATAACAGCTGGTCACAATAAACATTGTTGTTGTTAGTTGCAAAGTCATTGCAACCCCACGGACAATGTTCTTTTAGGCCTTCCTGTCCTCTACCATCTTCTGGAGTCCATATAAGCTCATGCTTGTGCTTCAGTGACACCATTCAGCCACCTCATTCTCTGTCACCCCCTTCTTCTATTGCCCTCACTCTTTCCCAGAATTAGGCTTTTCTCCAGTGAGTCCTTCCTTCTCATTAGGTGGCCAAAGTATTTGAGCTTCATCTTCAGGATCTAACCCTTCTAAAGAGTAATCAGGGTTGATCTCTCTAGAACTGACTGGTTTAATCGCCTTGCAGTCCAGGGGACTCTCAGGATTCTTCTCCAGCACCATAGTATGAACTATAATTATGAAGCAATGAAAATCTAAATGGATTTCTTACAGGCAACTAATGTTTTTTACAAAAGACCTAAGTACTGTAGTAAATTTTCCAAGCAGATGGTTGAGGAGGAAATAACAGGAAAAGGTCATCTTTTGATACTAATGGTTAGACTGAGAATGGTGATGTGTAATATTCCAATTAGAAATAAACAAGGTTGCTTTGGGTTTCATATGATTGCTTCCTGTCACCCAGCTGAATGCTTTTTTGAAGCCATGCCTTTTCCTGCTGTTGCATAGTAGCCTCCCAGATATCTTATGTTGTCTTTACAGAAGTTATTTTCTTTTAGATTATTTTCTAATATTTCATTCGTACCATTTAACACAATAGCATTGATGTTATAACTATTTTGGATCATGCTTTGATGAAATGATTAGCCTCGTTTGAGAATAATTTACATATATTTTTTGAATGGTCTTTGTATCTGTTGAATGAAAATGATTTTATTCAGCAAATGGAACAGGTGATACTATAGTTTGACAGAGGTTCAATTTCATCACTGTCAGGTATACGATAATACTTTGTCAGAGGCTGTGATATTCTGACAAAAAGGAGCAAGGATTAAAGTTAAAATTCCAGAGGTTAATGATCTGTTGATCTTTTAAGAATTCTACCCTCCTCTTGAATGAGGTAAGGCTTTTGATCTCTGCAAAATATGAATTTAACTTGTAATGCCAAGCAATAATACTGGGAAAATAAAAACAAAACTAGTAAGTTCCTGACTTTTAGACTTAAACAGATTAAGCAATGTAAATATCTTATGTACACTATATTGATCTTATATACACTATATTGATCGGAAAATGCATGTAATTAACATTTTTTTAAAAAAATAATCTTTATGGTTCTGTTGAAATCACTCATTAATATATGGGTTAAATTGTTCTTTACAGAATACAAATACTTATACTTCCTCTCATGCAATATGAAATAATGCCTTTGCCTTTGCCATTGTCACTAAACTGATCATCCACCTCCACCATTTTCCTATACAGCTACTGCTTGAGATAGGTGCTTGTTTCCTTTAGCTGGGCAGATGGGATGATCTTCACAACGAGGGAAACTCTGCTGAAGTATATATTTAGTATGCATTTAGTATGCACTTAGTATGCATTTCTGGCCTTTTTCTACTTTCAAACCCCTGCCATAATGAAACAGCATATCAAGGTTGAGAAGAGAGAATAAGAAACTGTACTTAGTTATCTTCTATACTTTGTTTTACTGCTATACATTTGGAAATGTTTTAAAATAGATTCTTATTCCTTAGTTTCAGTGAGTAAATATTACATAAGTAAAACATGAGTCTTACCATCTTTCCAATTACAGATATGTTTCTTTGATAAAAGTGGAGATTAAGATTTTAACAGTTACTTCAACACCACACATGGGGCTATGTCATAAATAAAATCTATAACACAGATTTTTCAGTGATTGGTCAGCCATCTGAGGGTGAATTTAGATAACATGATAATATTAGATTTTTAACTGATATAGTTGCTTTCATACTTCTTCTTCTTCTTCTTCTTCTTCTTCTTCTTCTTCTTCTTCTTCTTCTTCTTCTTCTTCTTCTTCTCCTTCTTCTTCTTCTTCTTCTTCTTCTCCTCTTTGAGCTTTCAATACAGTTTTGAGATACTTCTGAAGGGCACAACAGTGTTTTCCCATACGTTTATAGTCTGGACTGAATATTCATTGATTTACTCATTATTACGTGCTATACTCAAGAGTTATCATCATGTGGTTAATACCATGTCACAGTCTTATCAAGGATGCCATCTTTCTTTCCATTTCAACCTGATTTTAGCATTCCTTGTCTGTATTGTTTAAAACTCTGAAAACACTAAAAATACCACTGTGGGAGCACTAATATATAACATTTTGTTATACATCATTGTTGTGTTATGATTCATAGTTAAGGCAGAAACTTAATTTCCTAATTCCATTGCATGTAAATTTGTAACTCTTGTCTTGCTATTTTCTAAATGAATGTGTAGTGGTTAGGATTTTAGGTTGGAGGGGTATTTTTTTTTTTTTGGGNTAGGTTGGAGGGGTATTTTTTTTTTTTTGGGAGGGGGGGGTCCCCTTGATAAAAGATTTCTAGATTCTCAACTGCTGAATTTGAATTTATCTCTATTTTTTAACACAGTAAAATAAGATTAATTGATCTATTATTCTTTTGAACATTTGGGTTAGGATAATTTGATATTGTCTCATATTTTAAATAGGAATATAAAGCAATTTTATATCTGAAGTGAAGGCATTGTACTATGGAGACAGTGTAAACATCCCATTGTATCTCTTGGATCAGGTCATCAACTCCTTAATTAAAATAGATAGTTTCTGGGGATTCCTCAGTTACAGTGAGAGCCAAAGAATAGGTATGACTTCTTTATGGAGGTGCAAATATTGACAATATTGAATAAGGCTTGGATGGCCTTGCCTTGTTGGAAATGGAAATAAAATAGGAAGGTATCCACTTGCATAGGTTGTAATTTAGAAAGGAAATGTACACAACTGTTTTTTCATGATTTTAGATAATTCACTTCTGGTTAAATAATATGCATATTCTGCTTGATTGGATCCAGTATTTAAGCTCTATCAAATCATCTGGAAGTGGATTTTTCATATGTGGGGGATACCCCAAAATATTACATAAAATTGTAATGACAAATTTACACATTAAATGTGCTAAAATTGATTACTGATATATGCAGCCTATCAACTTTTAAATTTGTTTTGTTTTTGTTTTTTGCAAGAAAGAGCAAGGAAGTCAAAATTATACCAATGTGATAAACTTGAGAAAAAATGCTTTCTTCAATAGAAGTTAGCATCCTCCTCCTCCTTGTATCAATTGTACTTCTGTGTGCTATTTTTCTTTTGTCAATTAATTTGCTACTATAAAACATTATTTCAAAAAAGAATACATACCATAGGAATAAACTGGTCCTTTATATTTCATGTTTGGGTTCAACCATATTTCTGATACAGTTTTTTTTTTCATAGAATAAAAAACTAAGCAAAAAAGGAAGAAGAATCAGAAAGAGCAAATTTTACAATTTTCCTTGCATGATACCCACCCAAGAATAAGAGCTTTTCTCTCTTCTTTTCTTGTTAATGCAACTCTTCTCTGGACAGCCAAATCAGTGAAATGAGAAATCATAATAATCCATCTTTCTTATTCTGTTGAATTTGGCAGTGAACAGTAAACATGTTTGTATTTTCTCTTGCAGTGTGAGATACATTTTACACGGAGGAAATCTTCAAAGGTCTGGGATCATTTGGATTCTTGCTGGGTTGTACCCTTGAGAGTAGTCAATATGTCTGGGAAGCAGGTGTGGAGTCATTCAAAGATAACATGGAAGCAGAGTCAGATTTGGCAAAAAGGAGGAAAATGTGTGCAATTCCAAATGGCAGACACCATTTCAGTCCAACTTTCAATGCTATTTTTATTTGCCTTGAAGTATAGCTGGGCTAAAACTCTTTAATATTACTTTCTCAGATAAAATGATCTCAAATATGACAAAAACATTTTTTTGTAAATTGTAGAATGTACCTAGACTTACAGAATACAAAACCACAAATTTCACGAAGCCACATAGCTTTCTCATTCACTCCTCAGAGTCCCATTTACTATAGGTATTGTAGTAATTAGAATGGTTCTACTAGCTGAATCAAGATCATGTTGGCTATTATTCACAAAATTGAGTACTCCTCATAATTTTCCTGGAGAAAGTTAGTGAGCTTCACAATGGAGGGCTAAAAACAAAATTGCTTTTGACTTCAGGCACTGATGTAACCTAGAAATAAGCTTTCTCATTGACTCTTTGAAACTTCTAAGAATGGAAATGCATAATTGTTCCCTGTGGATACACTGATTTCTTGGACAATGATAAAAGTAAGTAGGGATTGAAGACTTCTTTTTCAGGAAAGCAAAAAATAAACCTTTCAATAGGTCAAAAGAGAAGAGATGCCCTATTTTAGTAGTCTAAGATGATCAAAGAGAATACTAGCAAATTGATGTTTTAGTGTGTAGGTGATAAAATTATGCCTTTCTTGCTCACCTGAGAAATGAAATCAGTTATCACTGGACAATGGAAATGAAAGAACAAGATAAAAAATCATATGCTTTTAAACAAGGGTGAGATTCAATGTTTTTAACAACCAGTTCTGTGGGCATGACTTAGTTGGTGGACATGGATTGGTGGTAATGTGACTGGCTGGGCTTGGACAACACAACATCACTCACATTGAGACATGCATCTCTTTGCCTAGCCTCTCGTGACTGTGGGGATGCTGCAATAGTCGTAAGTGTGAAAAATGGTTATAAGTCACTTTTTTCAGTGCCATTGTAACTTTGAATGGTCACTCCACACAAGCAAAGTACCAGCAAAGGAGGAAAAACAAACTCCAGAGAAGTTCCAGAGACAGGAAGTCTAGTCCTGCCAAGAATGTAATAAGGGTTAACAGAGAGGCAGTTTCTGTAAGCAAGTCCAGAATGTTTCCTTCCTGCCTTCCTTACAGGATGAGGCCAGTAATTTCTTCTAACAACCAGTTCTCCAAACTGCTTAGACTGTTAACAACCAGTTCTAACAAACAGGTGCAAACCTGTAGAATCCCACCCCTGCTTTTAAATAAAGAGGATACTCCCTCTCCACCTTAATGCCTTGTTGAGTTTTAGGAATAAAGCTGAAAGATAAAGGAAATAGAATGTATAGGTTGCAAGTGGTGATAAATGTCTACTTGAATTTAATTCCTGATGATAGAAACAGTTCTCCGTCATTGGAGGCTGCCCTGAATCCACTATGGCATTGCAATAAATAGACTTTCCGAGATCTTCAATTTGCATTCTGTCTCTCAAATAGAAAGGTACATTATTTAAATACTAAGCTGTCATGAAGCTATCATGAGGAAAAAGGAGTTTATTTATACTATCAAGAAAGGTCACCATGACATCACTGATGGGGAAAATATGGATGCAGAAGTTTGTCAATGGGTTGATTTGTTTTGTAAAAAGTAAACACTTGGTGCTGCATAACTGTCTTTGTTTAATTAGCTCGTCAAAAGATTTTGACAAAGACCACAAGTGGATTACTGTGCAAACCTGAATGGCAGATTGCTTCTCTTGAATCAATTATTGTCCTTCAGTGCTTTTAATAGAACTGATCTAATCAAACCACTTCCATTCCCTTATTAAACGTTGTGTTTTCCTTTTGTTTGTATTGGCTGCTAGCCAGTTTTTCAGAAGCCCTTTTCTTTGTTGCCATCTTTGGTGTAACAGAGCTACAGTCTTTAAGCCCCTGTCACACAGCACCAATGGATGGAAAGAGGATGTAAAATGGAGAGAAACACTTGCCATCCATTGG
>BHFT01015373.1:0-11653 GCA_004320025.1 Laticauda laticaudata | reverse complement strand
TTTGAGAGCGGATAACAACGGATGGAACATTTTTCTTGTCCGCTGTGTCCTTTTTACAAACGTTTTGCATCTGTCGGGCAGTGTGACAGGGCCTTTAATAGGTGTTTGTCACATATGAAGTGACCTTACCTCTAATCATTAAGCAAAATTATTTGATCAGTTTCTGTTCAGTTTAACTTTTTGAAACATTCAATCTGATTAATAGTGCCTAAATATTTACATGCAACTGCACAGTAAAATATGTACTGCAAGTTCATTTCTGCATATTGGCAGAAGATACTAATGTATCTTCAAATGCAGTTGCCTTTGTTCTCAAGACTTGGGGGAAAAAGCATTGTCCAAAGAGATGAGAATTGAGTGAATCCTATTTCAGTTCTCCCTCTTCTAACAGTGATTTTTTTAAAAAATAGGATGTATCAACTTGATGCACAATGGAGGTTCAACCCTAACACAAAATGAATTGTTTTTGGACTATTCAATAAGAAAGTAAGATCTAAACACAGGATGAGATGATGAGCAGGAGCATATAGTTAAAGACAAATTGGGGGACAACCCTTTTAATTCTCAACCTTAGAACAGATGTTCACATTTCTGGAGTTGATTTTACATTATCTGACAACTTATATTCATTATTCTGAAAAGATCCTTGGAATGGAGTTCATAAGGTAGCAAGGCTTATGGCCACCCTCAAAATGTATCACTTGAGGACTTGAGTCTATAAGCAACCAGCTTGCTGGTGGAGTAGTAATTTTTTTTTAATCTCACCACTGCTCCAGCGACCTATGAACCTGGAAATGCACCTGGAAAATCCATGGTACTGAAAGAGCCAGAAATGCAGTGAATCTTGCCATGGTTGCATTTTAGCCAGATCTTACCTAACTCAATCTCAATGGCTTTCAGGTACTGGGACAAGATCTCATAAATATCACATGGTCAGTCCAGGATTGAGATATAAAAACTAATTTCATCAACATAATAATGACATCTGATCCCATGTTGATGGATGATCCATTTCAGCAGTTTCATGGGGGTATTAAACAGAAGGGATGAGAATGTTGAACTCTGTGTAAAGAGAGGTGTCAGACAGAACTTCTCCATCCCATCAACACTGATTAGAACTGTCTGGAGAAAGGTGACTTACCACAACAATATGTCTCATATTCCTAATCCTAGCAGTAAGTCCATAATGTTGCCATGATAGAAAAAATTATAGAAAGTAATAGCGAATTTTGGTGTAAACTACTTTTAATTACATGAAATGTGTTCCATCTTGAATTTGTTTAAAATATATTATTATTTGGGTAAATAATAATTTTTCCCAATCAGAAAACTTTTCCCAATCAGAAAAAGGTGGTTCTGAGCAAATAAACATTTAATTCCACACATAATATTTATCAACATTTCCTGACATTAGGTAACAGATCCCTCAGCATCTGAGTTTCCCCTCAGAACCCCATTCAGCTCTTATCTTAATGTTGTGGAATTTTATTTACTAGTTTATTACAATTTTGTTTATTAATTACTGTTCTATGATAGCTAAGGAATGTGCTATCATAGAAATATATTAATCATCCTCACTCCCTGGAGATATCATTACTGCTGAATTAAACATATTAAAATATGTGCACTTTTGCAATTATTTCATAATTTCCCAAATGATTAAATTCAATAGAAAACATTTTTGAATTGAAAAATAATCAGGAAACAGTGTTTATTTTTTAATGAATAAACTATGTGTCAGGATTCCTGCAGTTACTCCAATTAAATCGTGAGCCTTGATCCACACTCTCAAAACTAAAAAGGATTTATTTGAAGTTGACAAATAGCCTGTGCTCAGAATAGCCAACTCTGAGACATATAATTCACTGTCACCCTTGATCCTGCTTCACCCCACCCTTCTGAGTGTATCACCCAATGAAACACATCCATAGTCATCAATCATGTCCTCCAATTAGAGTCATCAATCATGCTCTCCAATTAGATTTTTGCATGGCAGAAGCTTCAGCCATCTAATCAGTCCTGAAGAAATATGGATGAAATGCACTTTCGATTCCACTCTGCTGCCTGCTCTTTGAAACTCCCCCTTCTTTCTGTTGACAACCATAAAATGTTGTCATAAAACTACAAAATGTTTTATGAGTTGACATTGGCTCCCCTCATTTCTTGAAGGTGACCTGTACAACAACACACACAAACAAACTGATTGCAGAAAGGAAGCTTATGTTCAGGAAACCCCCACCCCCCAAAGGCTTGGTTGGATTTTCTGCATGGAACCTTGCTACAAGGCGATCAGCTTGGACGTTCCTGCTCTTTACACATGATGTCTCTTATCATTGTCACTATGCTTGAATACTGCACTGTCTAGAGCTACTAATTACCAGCTTTGAAAGGTGCTTTCTCAAAATATCAGAGCCTCCTACTACTTTGAATTACTCAAGATGTAGTAAAGATTGTTAAGATGGGGGCATAGGAATACTTTCATACCTTTCTGAGTTGAAATTTTCCCTTCTGGGCATGGGATGCAATCATAGCAGCAAAACATCTGTCCTTCTTTCACCTGCTAGATGAAACCAAGATAACAGCTCTCACTGCAGACAGAAATAGGTTGGACCTAGGAATTAAGGAAAAGTATGGAAAAGAAATATTTTTTGTCCAAACAGTAAGTGTTTGCTTATTTCCAAATTTTCTAGTCTGAGAATATTTATATTCTGGAATAGGTATAATGAAGCTTTTTGAGCCAATGAACACATAAGTATGAAATGATAAAGCTTTGTCGTAGGCATCTTCTGAATTTAATAATAGAAATAATAACTTGGAAATCATTTTTCAAGTATAATCATAATAAAATAATGCTCAGTCAATCTCACATTGCTTTTAAATTAGACATCTTGAATCTAATAGTATTTTCAATGAGTAGATTTTTCTATTAATTGTGACCACCTATTAGTATTGGAAAAAACCTGAAATCTTTGCTTAAAAATCAGAATAACTAAGAATGAATGCAGCCTGAGTCTACGGTGGCTTGGAACTGAGGCAGATTGCATCAAGAGGACATGATGGCTTACTATTTCTACCCAAATACTCTTAAATGAACATTTTTATTTCACAGTTAATTGGGCCTAATGATGAGCTCTAAAATTACTTATGGGGAAATAACTTTATATAAATAAGTTTATATTGGGCATTAGTAAAAATTTATGTTTACTTGTAACCTTCAACAGGGCAAACTATGAAAGTATAGGACAACAATTCTTGCACCAAAATAACTCAGATAGGTTAATGTACAGAATGCTGGCATGGCTCCTGTAAAAATGCTGGTGAGATACAGCTGGCTGGGTGCCACCAGTGGTTGCTGGACAAGTCTACTTTCTCT
The DNA here is from genome assembly GCA_004320025.1 of Laticauda laticaudata. NCBI lineage: Eukaryota > Metazoa > Chordata > Lepidosauria > Squamata > Elapidae > Laticauda > Laticauda laticaudata. The sequence goes on along the minus strand of BHFT01015373.1, from coordinate 8,280 downwards.
CTAGGGGAAGGGGCCTCTGGGCATATACTTAATTGGGGAATGAAGATGTAGTTTTCCTCATGATTTGTGGTTCCATAGCTCTCTTTTCCCCTAGCAAAATGGATACCAGGATTCCAAGTAACACACCTGGGACTTCCGGTTTGGTCCTCGTCGGTGTCGTGCAGAATCTGCGATCATGCACGGTTTTGCCTGAGCTCTCTTGCTGGAGGGTTCCAATCAGGATCGGAACCACCCTGTTGGAGTGGTGAAGAAAGGGGAAATTGCCTGGAGGGTTGAGGGGAGTGAAACTCTCTTCCCTGACAGGAAAATCCCTCCCGAAGGCAAGCTTAGGCAGTGGTCTTAAAATGGCCACCATGAAGACAAAGAATATTTCGGGAAACTAAGTTTTGTGCTGGAAAGAGAAGTAGTGGGCAGAGTGTGAATCAGGCAAAGGACATCACTTTTGAAGTGCCCTGGTATCAAATTAAAGAGCTATTTTGGAGGAAAGTGTGTGGAAGTGGTGATCAGAGAAAGTGAAAAAGAAAATGGGTTTTAAATTTGTATTTGATTATTTTACTGGACTAATCTGGAGGAGCATAACTAACTGCTGGAATTGAGTGTGTTGAAAAGAATAGCTAAAGATTGAAATTAGTGAACTTAATAAAAACATCATATTTAACAAGAAAGTTAAAAAGAAAAAGACTCAAAAGCGCCACCTGATGGTACAAGAAAACTTCAATATGTTTTGAAACAAGTGTCTGGTCTTTTTGAGACTTTGGATCTTGGAACTTGAAAGAAAATAAAAGGAACTTAATTATTGTCATAGAACCACCTGGTTATTTGGGAAACAGTTGGGAGGCCAATGAGAAGATTTGGAATAAAGATTCAAGAGTATGAATTGTTGGAAATAAACTCAAAAGATATTGGCTGAAATAAGATACTGGACTCTGGATTGAATATATCTATCAAAGAAGAGGATTTCAACTATTAAGGAAGAGGAAAGAAAAATAAAAAAGGAGAAGATATAATGGAGGAGCTACTTGTTGATATAAGACTGGACTTACAAGACATAAGATTGGATATGCAAGATACAAGGGACATGATAAAAATTAAACTTGAAATGTGTAATTATGTATTACAGAAACTAGAAATGGTGACTCAGCATACACAAGAACACAATAAACCAGAGGGGGAGGAGTTCTACAAAGAAGAAGCCAACTTAAAAGAACAAAACGAACAATAATTATTCAAGCGGGGGGGAAAGGAATTAGAATTAAAAATTTGTGGTGTGATGGGATGTTAAAAGAGAATAGTTCAGAAAATAGTTAAAGACAGAAAGGAAAAGCAGAAAAAACAAGTGCAAAGGAAAAGTAAAATGATGGAGACAGAAAAGTTTAATAACTGAAATGCGAAAAGGAGGGGAATAAGAATTGGGAAAAAGGGAATTAAGAGAAAGGACCAGAAAATAAAGAGGATAAAGAAACAAACAAGGATGAAAAGAAGGTACATTGTTCAAAGAGTGAGAGATAAAAGGTGAACAAAAAAATATCCACACCACAAGCTAGGCAAACACCTGGGCACAAACAGATCCCCCCTGATACCTCCCAGCTCAAACCACCCCAACCAGGCACCCAGGATGAAACCTTAGCCTTCCTAATAGAATAATAGGCGTTCTTTGTCAACGCGAAAGCCAAGCTGCACTTGAAAGCCTCCAATACAGGAACAGAGTGTTGCCAGCCAATCAAGACAAAAAAACCCACTACAAAACAGACAGAAGATATAGAAACACCAATCAAGCAGAACACAGCAAACTCCAAGACCAATAATCACAGACCAAGACTCCAAACCAATTAGGATGAAGAAAAAAACATTCTGGACAGCAGTAGGCTAGCCCCAAATTTAAAACGGAAACAAGCTGTAAAAGTCTGACTCACAGATGAACACAATAACAGAAGCCTGATGATGACAGATGAGATTCTGCTGAAACATTGCTACAACTTTAAAAGCACAAACTATGATGACGTGGGAAAATACCCGAACAAAGCTGAATACCATATATATATATCTCCAATTATTTGGAAGCCTGCATCAAACAAAAAACTCTCCACACTACCAAGCCAGGCAAACATCTGAGCACCAACAGACTCCCCCTGATACCTCCAACTCAAAACACACCCCAACCAGGCACCCAGATGAAACCTCACTTCCTAACAAATGATAGCCATTCTGGCACAGCAGTAGGCTAGCCCCAAATTTAAAACAGAAATGGCTGTGAAAGTCTGACTTACAGACGAACACAATACAGAAACCTGATGATGGCAGATGAGATTCTCCTGAAACATTGCTACAATTTTAAAAGCACAACTATAATGACATGGGAAAATACCCAAACAAAGCTGAATACCATACATGTAAATACCCGTGAAAACTTAAGAATATATACCGTATTTCTCCAACAATATGGCCTCCACCAAAAGAAGGCCCAGCATGATATCTAGGTATGAGGTGAAATTAAGCCCTGCCCCAAAATTTAGGCCTATTTAAACCTTGCTTTCCCCCACCATTTCTCACATCGTTTGTGTCCCCTCACTTTTAGGCAGTCTCTTTTGAGTGATGGAAGCTCCTCAAGTGCAGTCACCAGCCACTTCGATCGGCTGGTAGAAGTGGCCTCGGGGTGAGCACACACACACACTCCCCTCATCGCGTGGCTGCTTCTATCAGCCAAAGAAAGCTCCCTTGAAGGCAGAATCCCCAGCCACTTCAGCAGCGGCTGGGGACTCTGCCTTCAAGAGAGCTTTCATCTACCTATAGAAGTGGCCTCGCGGCGAGGGGAGTGTGTGTGTGTGTGTGTGCTTGCCCAGGGACTGCTTCTATCAGCTGATCGAAGTGGCTGGCAACTGCATTTGGTGAACTGCCATCGCCTGAAAGGGACTACCTAAAGGTGAGGGGACACGGGCAGCCATGCCATGCCCTGAAGCAGCTGGGGACTCTGCCTTCGGGGAGCTTTCGTCGGCCGATAGAAGTGGCCTCACGGTGAGGTACATGTATATGGGCTGCTCTAGGTGGCGGAGGAAATTAAGTCACCCCCAAAAAGACAGCCTTGCCGTTTTATCAGGGGTCAAAAAAAGTAAGGCCTGGCCTTATTTTGTGAGAAATACAGAAGCCTGATGATGGCAGATGAGATTCTGCTGAAACATTGCTACAACTTTAAAAGCACAACTACAATGATGTGGGATAATACCCGAAGGAAGCTGAACAGTATGTAAGTATATTTATATATATATATATGTTTTATACTGGATAGGGAGATTGATATTAAGGAAGAATGAGGTGGTTGGCTCTAATTATTAACTAGAGGGGACAACTGTACTTACAGATAAGGTTTGATAAAATGACAAATGTGACAGGNATTTTAGATAATATCGTAAAATAAGATATGATAACATGAATTGGGATTGGATAAGATAACTTAATATTTAATAATGACAAGAATGATGCAATATGAAATTAAACAAATAAAATGAATAGGTAACTATGGTCATGTTTGTATTGAGAGGCGAAACCTGGAACCAAACTGCTTGCCAAATGAGAATTTTTCATTTAAAAAAAATAAAATGAAAACAGGGAGAAAATTGAATAACGGTATTGTTAGGTATGTTTAATTGATATGGTAGTAGGCATTCGGAGAGAGTAAGGTTGAAAATAAATATTGAAGCAGTATGAATTAATATGAATACAATGCAATGAGAGATGTATAATATACTGATGCCACACTGTTAATGTATTGTTGTTATAGGTAGATTGAAATAAAAAAATTGAAAAAAAAAGGATTCCAAGTAACACACCCAATGAAATCAAAACTCTAAGGCAGGCACATTCCTCAAAGTTCCTTGATTTAGCATGTCATATCGGCACATCTGGGGAAACCCGACTCTAAACCTCCCTTGGGTTTTCCCCTTAATTAAAAGTAAAACTCTCTTTTGCCTGCCTTTGCACTTCATCACATGGTCCAATCAGATCACAGTCCAAGAGTCACTTGGTCGAGATCCCACCTCCTTGCACCTGTTGGGTATGTTCTCGTTCTCAGAAGAAATGACAATTTTCTAATTATCTCTTCCTTCCCCCTCCTGTTCCCACAGCTTGACTTGCTTTGTTGTGGCAGCCCTGAAAGTGCCAGGGGAGGGAAAAATGGTTCCAGGGCTGACAATGGAAGGCAGTTCCATGTGTCAGCTGAGGAGAAGGAGAAATCTTCACTAGAGATTTCTTGAGAATTGTGAAGGAAATGGTATAAGGCTATATTATATGTGGAAAAAACAATGACCTAATGGGTCATTAAGTCATCCAGATTAAATTAAAGAGGAGATGGGACATGTGTTAAAGTATTAGTAGAAGAAACCAAAATAATGTTGGTTCAAAAGAGATGGAATGAATGAATTCCACGAATGTGCACTTTTCCCTGACAGTTTTAATTATAGTTCCTATAAAAAATGATTGGACATTTTCTGACTTCGGAGTCAGATAATCATACAATCGGATACAGACAGATATATTTCCATGGAGGATTCAGGAGGGAAGGAAGTAGAGATATAGATAGAATATAACAGAATAACACAATTGGAAAGGGCCTTTGTAGGTCTTCTAGCACCCCACCCCCCCGATCAGGCAGGAAACCCTATACCATTTCAAATAAATGGTTGTCCAATCTTTCTTAAAATCTTTCTGTGTTGGAGCACCTAAAACTTCTGAAGGCAAGCTATTCCACTGGTTAATTATTCTCACTTTATCCTTAGTTCTAGCTTGGTTCTCTCCTTGATTAGTTTCCACCCATTGCTTCTTGTCTTGCCTTCAGGTACTTTGAAGAATTGGTTGTCCCGTCTTCTTTGTGGCAGCCCCTTAGATATTGGAATATTGCTATCATCTTACCCCTGGACCTTCTTTTCATTAAATGATATACAATGCATATACATATACAGAATATATGATCAGTCAGGATTCCAGCAGTTGCCCTAATTAAATCATAAGTCTTGAGCCAAGTTTCAAAAACTTCAAAGGATTTATTAGGAGTGAACATGTCAGCATGACTTGTTTGAAGCCGATCCTGTTTCCCCCTCACCCCTCTGGGTGTATCATAATTCATATTCTCCAATGAAACACATTCATATTTAAAAGTCATTAATCACATTCTCCAATTAGAGATTTTTGTGCAGAAATTTTGGTAGCTTAGTTACAATCTTTGCAAGATAAGAATGAAATGCACTTTTGGTTTTAGACTGCTGCATCGTTCCTTCAAATTTCTGCATCCCCTGTTCATGGCAACTCTAAAATAGGCATAGAAATGTTTTATGAGTTGACATGATCTACATAAAGAGAATGGAGTCAAGAAGTATAAAGAATTTGTTCTTTTACCTGCCAGATATCTTGATTATGAATCTTTATGAATCATTATGAACCCTTTACTGACCTATTAGCATTTCTAGAGGAGAAGAGAGAATGTAAAGCATGAGCTATGGCATATATAGCATTGTAGACTCTGTACCTGTGGCCAGTCATTTCCATTTCAAAAACAGTGCTAGGAAGGCTTGCCAAGTTTTCTTTTCCATTGCAAATATTCTCATGCTCATAACTCAGAATTGCATCTGGGAATACACAGTCAAAGCTTCTTGACAGAACCATCTGATAAATCCATCTTCCTTTGCACTTCAGGAGTTTTGTTTTTCAGCAAATGATTTGAACTCTGGCAGGGCAGTGGAAGGCACTGTGAAGGAAAGGGCACAATCAATTATTCTGATATCCCAAGCATGTTGAAAAGGGACTAAATTGAATTCCACCTGTGCTGTCATTATGTACACAATACCTATTGGTTTACTTCTCACCTCTTCTATATTTGGAATATATTGTAGCCACAGGAAATAGCCCAAAGTAAAAGATTCTCCATTGAACACCAATACATTAGCTTTATCACCCATGACATAATCATAGATTTTTGCTCCCTGTTGAAGCATGCCATGTTAGTGAAATCAGATAATTTGTGAAATTGTTCAATGAAAGAAACACAAACTCCATTTTTGGAAAAAAGAGGAACCACTGTTTCTACAAATTTTTCTCCCTGCTCGTTATTCATAATAAGAATCCCAATCCATGTCCAGTTAAAATGCAGGAGCAAAGAGACAATCCCATCATGCTGGAGATCTTCTGGGGGGACCATCTGATAAAAGGAAAGGACTGGGGTTTTGTCATTCATCACTGGAGCAGAGCCATAGATGAGCTAGAGAGGAACAGGGAAAGAAGATAAGAACAGTTATCTAGATAACACTTTCATGTCTTCATGTTGATCAACATATACTTCTAAGATGGCCTTGCCTGTCTTGCTGACATGAGAATTCCCTGAATTTCTATTCCTAGAAGGCATAACATTATGAAAGGTGTTGAAAGTCTTTTGAATTGCATTTTAAGGCCCTGTGACACTGGCCGACGGATGCAAAACATTTGTAAAAAGGACACAGCCGATGAGAAAAATGTTCCATCTGTTGTTATTCGCTCTCAAAAGGGGCAAAAATTTGCATAACCAGAGCGGACAACACGGAAAGGAACGGATAGGGGGAGGACGTAGGCAGTTGGAAAGTGGATGCTCCAATGGAGCCTAGCGCAGATGGAAATGGAATGGAGTGGAATGGCCACATCCGCAGGCTTTCCGGGGGAAGTGCAGCAAAGCGTTATGTTGGAACAGAAAGAGCGGATGCAGAGCGGACTGAGCAAACGAGTGGGATGAAGCGGATGCCACACGGATGCCAAAGCGGATGAAGCGGATGCCTAGCGAAGCCTAGCGGATGCCTAAGCGGAAGCCTAGCGGAATTGCCTAGCGGATGCTAGCGTTCACTGCGCATGCCGGGGAGGATGCATTGCGTCCAGCCCCGCAGATCATAAGGGAAGCCAACTCCAAGTCGGTCACCATTCTTGAGAAAAGACCTGCCTCCAGAACAGCTCTCCAGCCTGCTTGCCTGCCTGCCTGCCAGCCTGCCTGCCAGCCAGCCAGCCAGCCAGCCAGCAACCACAACCATGGGGAAGAAGAGAAAGCCTCAGCCATCTGCTGTCAGCCCTGGCAAGAGGACAGGGCCACCCTCCACCCCTGGCCCTTCACTTCTGCTTCTGCTGGGTGCTTCTGGCAGCAGTGGGGGCTTGCTTCTCTGGGGGCTGGGGCTTCTGCTGATGCTAGCTTCTGGAGGAGCTGAATGACATAGCAACTCAGCCCCAAGCCACCTCCACAGCAACCTGCACCCTTCACCCCTGGGACTCGAGCGATTGTCTTTATAGCTTGTTGTTTAATTAAAGTCATTTTTGATTCACACACTTGGCTTCAATTTCTTTTTTTTAATAAAGTCTGCTGGAAACTTGCTTGGAAGTGGATCGCGGAATGGATACAGCGGATGCAGAACGGACAGCCGACGGATGACGTGGATGCACAGAGGATGCACAGCGGGATGCACACGCGGAAGCCAAAACGGATTGCCTGGCGTTATTTGCGCTTCGGGGGATGCATTGCATAAGCCCCCACCGCATCCATAAAGGGAGGCAGCTCGCACGTGGCCAGCATTCCCAAGATAAGACCTGCTGCTGGACACTTCCGAGTTTCCAATTGCCTGCCTTGCTGCATGCCTGCCTGCCAGTCTGCGCCAGCCTGCCTTCCAAGCCACCTTGGTGTCTGCCTGCCTGTTCCTGCCAGGCTTCCTGCCAGCCTACCTGTCAGGCTTCCTTCCAGCTTTCCTGCCAGCCTACCTGCCAGGCTTTCCTGACAGGCTTCCTGCCACCTACATGCCAGGCTTACCTGCCAGGCTTCCTGCCAGGATTGCCTGCCAAGCCTTCGTGCCTGCAATGCCAGCCCCCTTCATGCCTGGCTTCCTGCCAGGCTCCGTTGCCCTGCCAGGCTTCCGTGCCAGCCAGCCAACCCCACAACCATAGGGGAGGAAGCGAAAGCCTCAAGCAGCCTGCGCGGCCATCAACCTGGCAAGACGGACAGGGCCAACCTTCTCCGCACCGTGCCCCTGACGCCGCTTCTTGGCTGGGCTTCTGCTGAAGCTGCTCCTGGTGATGGTGCTTCTGCTGGTGCCTGTTGAAGCTGCCGCTCTTGGGTCTGCTCTCCTGCCGTGCTCCTGGTGCTTTGCTTGTCCTGCTCGTCCTGCCTCGTGATCCTGGTCCTGCTCGTGCTACTGGACTTTGCTGGCCCTGCTGGTTGCTTTGCTCTACTGCCTGCTGACCTGCTCCTGCTTGTCCGCTGCTGTATCCCTGCTAGCCGCTGCGCTGCTG
>BHFT01015372.1:0-27772 GCA_004320025.1 Laticauda laticaudata | reverse complement strand
TATATATATATTTGTTTTCTGAGGTTTTTTTGAGATAGATATATATATCTCAAAAGCCTGGAAAGCAATCCAACTAAGCTTACTGATTATTTTGTAGCCATTTACTTGTTCTTGATAAATATCTATCTTTGATCCGTTTTTTTTAATCTTCCAAAGTAATGATCCTTTTGATAGCTGATTAATCACATTGCTTATCTCAATTCAAAATCATGAATATTGCCCCTATTTCCTACTTAGAGTTGAGGGACAAAATAGCTAGATGGATTTATTTATTTTTATTTCTAGGGAAGTATTGAAGCAGTTTTCATTAACTAGCTTGCATTTTTTTCTTTGATTACATCCCTGCAAATATCCATATATACTTCACTGCAGATTAGATTAGACTTTACACATGAATATTTAGGGGCTGTAAATATTTCCAGCATCACAGTTTCTTCTTTCCTGATTAATCAATATCCCTGATTGTTAGGGTGATTTCTCCTTCTCACCGGGAAATTTTTCCTTCTATTTTCTTGAGACATCATAGCAAATTGGGAAATGCAAATCTTTCTGCTTCTCAAATTGTATTTCTGATTTAAGTACCCAAGCAAACAGACTAAAGTCAATGATAGTAAATACACATTATTGTCCTGCTATGACTTGGTTCCAGTAAATATGGGGTCTCCAAACTTGGCAACTTTAAGACTTTTGGACTTCAACTCCCAGAATTCTCCAGCCAGCTGGCTGGAGAATTCTGGGAGTTGAAGTATACAAGTCTTAAAGTTGCCAAAGTTTGGAGACCTCTGAAATCTTCCAGGATCTGGAGAATATGCAAAGCACCATAAACAGGCTCTTTGAACTTTCATCTATGGTAGCATTATGGTTATTTTGATTTGCCACAATCACAATAATAATCATTCTGGCATCAAGAAACATTAACAATATATGTTAAGTAAGTTGAAATAAAGATTTATGAACAACTAAATACATAAATAAAAGCTGANATTTATGAACAACTAAATACATAAATAAAAGCCGATTTTAAAAAAAAAATCAGTTTTCTGAATCACAATTTTAGTCAATCAGTGCTTACTGTTAGAAGCAAGAAATCTGATATTTTAAAAGGGAGAGCAATTATTTTCAGTTTCATAAGATATGTGGAACAAAGGGAAAAAAAATCCTAATGGGAAGTGCCATTTCATGTTAGTTTATGATCCTTGGATCCATTATCTACATCCATCCATTGCAGAGTTATTAACTCTTGTCAAAATAGTTCAAGACTATAATCATGTAAGCATTCCATTACTGCAATAGGTTTTTATGCCTTGCAAATCTCTGAAAACTTCCTGAGCCAGCTCAAAACATTAAAAATATCCATAGACAGTGTAAAGTATGATCTGAAGTTTTTGTATTATTGATATCAAATTATTTGTATTATTGTAAATGATTTTGTGTTATTTGTGAAAATGTATTCTTTGTAGTGTACTGTTCTTCAGATGTAGTACTTTCTACTTTCATCATCATCCAGTTTGGAGCCAGATTTTGTGCTGCAGGATTGACTTTTGGTCAGGAATATAACCTTACAAGTGAGATTAAGATAATTTATACAATTTGGGGTAGATGTAATGTCATAGCTAAGTCCTTATGTATGTCTTAATGAGCTGCATCCTCCTTGCATAAGGTTGAATTAATTGGACTGTCTAATAGAATCTACATTTCCCATTTTGGGATTTTGGTGAATTGGAGTTGGGTCCATATTGGCACAATTTCCAATCCCTCAAAAACAATATAAAGACACCCAAGGTTGCCATCGTTCCTACTGATCTCTGAATCCAGGGAACAAACTATAAGGACCCTTATTCAAGAGAATGTTCAATCTTTTGGATTCAAAGCACAAAAGTGGTTTGGAATTCACAGGCCATATACATAACACCCGGCAGGAACTTTCAAAACTAAGCCTGCTTTTTCTGAGATTGCAACTACAGCTACAGAGCTTAGATGAATGGTCCCAGCAAAGGATGCAAATTAAGAATTCAATTAAACCCGGTCCCACTGGCCGACGGACGCAAAATGTATGCATAAAGGACACAGCGGATGAGCCAAATTTTTGGGGTGGCTCCATCCATTGACATCCGCTCCAAAAAGTGGCAAAAATTTGCATAAACAGAACGGAAAAGAACGGATGTGAGTAGTATGTAGCGGGCATGTTAAATGGATGTTCATAGGAAGCCTAGCGGATGAAAGCGGATGGAAGCGGATGACACCTCTGAAGGGGTTCCGGCGGATAATTTCGAAGTGGACGCATAGCGGATGAAGTGGATGCATCACATACGCCTAAAGGAAAGAAAGGGGATGCCGTGCAGATGTATATTGGATGCAAACCGTTCACTGCGCATCCTTTCTCTATTTCCGTGCTACTAACGCTGTGTAGACGTTTCGTGTACCTTTTGTTTCCTCCCTCTTTCCATTTTCAACTGCAGTGGATGTGAGTTGAGGGGATGCCCAGAGGATGTAGAGAGGATAACAGCGGGACGTTTAACGGATGATAAACGGACATAGAACGTTGTTGCTCGTATGTCGCAGATTTACATCGTACATGGCGGAAAGTTCATCCGTTCACAAAGTTTTGTGCAGCTCAAAAACTTCTTGCACAGATGAAATCACAGTGGACAGATGCTTGACGGATAGAGCATATGAAACACATATGCAATGAGTACACAACAGAAAAGCATTTTCCAACGGATGGCAAGCTTTTTTTAATGTTTTACATCCTCTTTGCATCCGTAAGTGCAGTGGGACAAGGGCTTCTGAGAGATAGCCTAGAGGTTTGTTTGGGCTATTCAGAAGGTGAGTGTGTCTATCTGAAACCTTCTTCCGGTTAGGGAGGGGAGGGAGGGATGGTGAAATCATAGAATCCCAAGCTACTTAAATGAATAAATAGAAATAGAATTCTGAGCTACTTAAAAAGCAGAGGAGAAAACAATCCACTCAAATAAAAAAAGATTGTGATTAAAAAAAACTTAAATATTGTTGCCAGGTTATACAATGGTATTCGTCACTCTGCTAAGCAAATATTTTAAGTACCTTAGAATTTCCTTAGTGCTAATAAGGGAAAGTATAGGATTTGTACTAGCCAGCATTAGTTCAATTAAAGAGCCACAATTCCTTTGCAAAGTGTCTTTAAAACTCTTGAGGTTAGCCTGCAGTAAATTGAAACACTCCAGGCCAACTGGACAGGAGCAGTTGCATCAAGACAGGTGGGGGAATGTAATTTTGGAAGAGAGAGAGAAAAAAAAAACATGGTGGGGTTGCCTTAAGGCTGAATGGAGCACTGCTGGAGGACAGTGTCATTTCTGTCAATTGCTAGCCAGTTCTGCTGGGAGGACAAGATCCAATTCCAGATCAGATTGTCATGACAAATCCCATTCAGACTAAATCCTATCAAGGTTAAAGGAAGAACCTTCTTTGGTAATAATGCCAGGTTAAGGCAAAGGGCATCTCAACCAAACGACCTTGCATGGATTTTAATGTCAATTTATTCTGACACAAAACACATTGAACAACTTGCTATCTAGCAAGAAGTTTAGCTTTCTGTTCCAAATAAATGATCACATATGATAAGCTTACCTGCTGAGCAGCTGTGTCTTGACTAAGGAACTAACATCCCCTTACTTTCTGTAGAAAACACAAAATCTACAAATGTTTTTATTTGTTCCTGCTCTAGAACCACCCCAACCTTTGAAAGTGGAGTTTGCTTCATAAATTTGAGTTTTCTTTTAGGCCAGAGGTCTCCGCCCTTGGCAACTTTAAGGCTTGTGGACTTCAGTTTCCAGAACTGAATCTGGCTGAGGAATGCTGGGAGTTGAAGTCCACAGGTTTTATAGTTGCCAAGTTTGGAGACTCCCTGCTGTAGGCATCTGACAAGGTTTTTCATTTCATACAATCAATGCTCCTCTTTTAGTAGAGCACACAGGAATTTCAGGACTGGAAGCAACAGAATGATGCCGGTTCCAAATGTTCAGTTTTCCAGAGAGGAAAGCTTTTTATAAAAACCATTCTATCCGAGGCCAGCATGTTAACATGTAGGAGGAAGTGGAATGAACGAAAGAGACATATCAAATGAGGGCAACGTGAAGGCTTCCATTTCCCATTGTGTTTGCTTGCAAAACAAGTTAGCCCCAGGGCAGGATACACTTTGGAAAGGCCATGGCTGCCATAGTTTGCTTTAAGTAAGTTTGACCGGGTCTCATTTCAGCTGAATGAATTGCTTTGCTGATGTGAAAGTTTTGAAAATACACCATCCTAATGGATGCTTCTCTCCGCCGCCATGAAGGCTGCAAATCAGTTCTGTTTGAGGCGCTTTCTGAGCTCTTTGCTAATGTTGCCCTTTCCACCAACCGATCGCCACAGCAAGTCAACCTGCAACTAAGCCTTTCCGGGCGCTCTAATGAGGCCCTTATCTTTGGTGAACATAGAAAGAGACTTGCTGGGTTTGTGCTCATCTTTCTTCCCTCTGTTGAAATAGCAATAGCTCTGAATAACCGTCCCATTAAGATCAAATCACTGCTGTCAAAGATGTCAGGTTAAGGGCTTGGCTATCCCCTGATGCCATTTACTGCATGTTCGTTTTGCATTGCCAAGGTACACTGTCGACCAGGGTGATTATAACAATTACTTAGCGCTGTCTGTCACAATCAGTCAGATTTGTACAATCTAGATTCAGCCATGACCCAGACCTGCCTTTTTAGCAAAAGCAAAAATGTTATTATTGATTGCCATTCTTTGCTTTGATGTATAGAACTAAAGTTGGGAATAGTGCTTGGGAAAAAAAAGCCCTTCCTTTCTGCCAAACATTATGGATTTTTCTATGAAATGTTTACTTTTTATCTACTGTAATCAGTGAGCTGGGGAGGCCTTCTAAGCCGCAAAACAAAACAAAACAAAAATAACATGTGTGTGTTTTTTTTAGAATCAGTTCCTTTTTTTCACAAAGGATAGAAGCTCACTTCTGTGTCATTATGGAATATCTTTTAAAAAAAAAATAGTTCCAAGCATTCCAAGAATGCTTAATGACTTGAATTATTGATGGTCAAATAGGAACATTCTGGTTCTTTTAGAAAAATGTTACCACAGACACAGGTTTTCTAGTGTGGGAAAGGTGGTAATACCTGGCAGGAAAAAAATAGCAAGAATGATTGATACAGAAAAGCTTAAAAATCACACTATTTACAAGCTCAGGAACCTATATGCCCACTAGATCATAGCCTGTATATTCCAGGGAATCATCATTCAGGTTACATGACACATAAATTATATCCACCAGTTCACAACACCTTCATAAAAATGAAATTACTCTTACTGTGCTGTCCTAATGTCCATGAAGGAGGAAGATCAATGGACATTGTCCTGCTGGTTTTAATAGTACTGCAGGTTTATTACAAGGGATTTGGACTGGGGAGGTCGGGGTTCAACTCCCATTTTGACCAACAATTTCATTGGGTGACTTTGGACTGCTCTCTCTCTCTCTCTCTCTCTCTCTCTCTCTCTCTCTCTCNTCTCTCTCTCTCTCTCTCTCTCTCCCTCCCTCCCTCCCTCCCTCCCTCCCTCTCTCCATCCTTGCTGACAAAGTTCTTGTGCAAGACTCTCTAATGTGCCATTTCCAGTGCTCAGAAAAAAGTGGAGTATAAATATAAATGCCAGAAATAAGTGACAAATTCTCAAAATGATTCACAGTTTTGTACAAGGCCAATTGTTGAAGAAGTTATGGAATGCAGACCTCAGGCTGGGTATCCGACTCACTGATGAAGGCTCTTGATTCATTTGTATCTAGTGCCAATCGACACATGCAGGTGCGTAACCATTCAGAGATCTCCCTCAAGCACTTCTTATCGTTCTACAATCTGTTGCTTATGGAACAGTAACAGAAGTTTTGAGAAGTATAAGAAAGAAGTGACTGAGCTGTGATCGAGGGATGGATAGTTGCATGTTAACAAGTGTGGTGAGTTATGAGATAAGACTAGAACGTGTTGCCCTTCTAACCCAGGTAGGAAGTATGTTATGCTTTTCTGCTTGCTTTCTAAAAAAAAAAAAAAAAAAGGAAAGAGGCCCTAAAGCTGAATTTGTTCAATCAGCGTGGTTTCCACTGAGAACTTAAATCATGCCAGAAGCAATTTGTGTTGAAGTGGCTGCTTGGGTGTTAAGAAAATGGAGGTCCCACTCTGCCAAGCACTGAGGTTTTCCAGATAAGCAGTTCATACGGTTATTCAAGCTTTGCTAATGTAGAGAAAAAGTGTAATTGGATTAAAATTAGGAGGTTGCTTTCCTAACACGCAAAGAGATGCATTCCAATCACTTGAGTTGATAATGAATGTTGGATTGTTTTCTGGCTAAACACTGATCAAGGGAACAGCCAATGATAGCTTAGCCTTAGGCCTTCTTCCAAAATGACCAATTATTACTCTTGTTGCTTATCTTCAGGTGCCTTCCCCATTTCATCTGAGCTTGTATATCAGGGGTGTCAAACTCGTGGCATCATGTTTTCCCCCTGCACTAAACTGGGGGTGGGGGTGGCCAGCACGTGAGGCATCTAGCCTGCAAGTTTGACACCCCTGTTGTATAGGAACTTCAGCTAAAGAATGGGGAGGAACTTCCTCACTTCCATCAAAAAATATTTGCAACTTTCCCTGCTGAATCCTCTCTATCTCTATCTCTTTCATCCCAGAAATCTTGCTGTTTGTATTAAAACATAATAATTTTCAGAGGAGTAGGAGAGTGGTAGGAAAACACTCCACCAAGAAGACATCACAACAAAAGATAACCTATCTAAAGCCCATGTCCCACTGCACCAACGGATGCAAAGAGGATGTAAAACGTTAAAAAAAGCTTGCCATCTGTTGGATGGAAAACGCTATGGCATCCGTTGTGTACATCACTGCAATACGTGTTTCATACGCTTTATCCGTCAAAGCATGCCGTCCACTGCGATTGCATTCGCGCAAGAAGTTTTGAGCTGCCACAAAACTTATTGAACGTGATGAACTTTCCTCTGTGTACGATGTAAATCCATGGACATCCTTCCCCCCTCTCCCCAGAGTAACAACGCTTCTATGTCCGTTTATCATCCCGTTAATGTCCGCCTGTATCCTCTCTGCATGCCGCTGGCATTCCCCTCTACTCACATCCGCTGCAGCTGAAAAACGGGAAAGAGGGAGGAAACAAAAGGTACACGGAACGTCTGCACAGCGTTAGTATGCCATTGGAAATAGAAGATTGCCCAGTTGGAAGCGGTTTGCATCCGATATACATCCGCTATGCTTCCTATGGAACATCAGTTTAACGATCCCCGCTACATACTACCACGTCCGTTCTATTCCGTTCTTTTTCCTCTGCTTTATGCAAATTTTTGCCACTTTTCTGGAGCGGAGAACCAAATGGTGGAACCACCCCCGAAATTTTTGCTCATCGCTACTGTGTCCTTTATGCATACGTTTTGCGTCTGTCGGCCAGTGGGACAGGGCCTTAAGGACCAAAGCAGTGCTGCAAACTATCCAGACATTAGAATCATGTGTGGAATGGTGCAAGTTTTGTTCAAGAACTTGGCCTTTCAAGGAAAACAGATAGAAATGAAAGAGACACCTATATTGTGCTGGATATTATCAATGTCACCACAGCAACACATTGTTTGGAGTACAAACATTCTGCTAGCATCATAAATTTGTCTTATTGGCTTCAGAGTCTCTGAAGTCTTTATAAGGATGCAGCCTAGAAAATTAATTAATCGGATGGCAGATGGTGAGTGAAAGATGGTAGTCCGAGACATGTGTCTTCAGGATCCAAGACATGCGTCTCAGCTTGTAGATTAGATAGCTCACATTCTTGTCAGCAATGTAACAAAATGACAGGCAGCTTCTCTGTTTCTGTAGAATTTCACTACTAATTAATGTTCTGACATAGTAATGGCTCTAGTTTAAAGAGAAAGTTCAAATTCTAGAATCTGATGGAGTATTTGCACTACAGGACAAACATATTTTTTTCTGAAGTGTGCTTGGGTATCCCTCCTATGGTGGAGGGAGGGAGGAAGAAAGCAAGAAAAGAAGGAAGGAAGGAAGGGAGGTAGGTTTTTTTTCCCCTCAAAGAGAGGATTCTGCTAAAATAACAATAAAAAAATCCTTAGCAATGAACCTGTCACCCTATTTACTTGTTCAACAAAATCTGAAAGGCACTAGCTACAGGAAGTTCAGTTGGTTTTTAAAAGTGGTTTATTTTCCTGACAGTGGCTTTTTGTAAGAAAATATTGTGAGCTTTTTAATGATGGGAATAGCCACTTTAACTATTTTGTATGCAAGAGAGAGAAAGGGGACTTGAGGCCACTGACCAGTCTTTATGACCAATATAATTTTATTTTAATTTCGGTGATTGCACATAGGTTAGATTCATTCCTAGAATGAGGTATGAAAATAGGTATATCCAATATCAGTATTTCTGGACAAAAGTCTAAAGCATTTGTTATTTTCATGGGGGGGGGGAAGAGAGGGAGAGAGAGAAAAAGAGGAAGAGAGAGAAAGAGAGAGGGAGAGGGAGAGAGAGAGAGGGAAAGAAAGAGAGAGAGAAAGGTTAGTATTATCATTAGGATACAGCATAACAGAACACCTTTGGTTATTTCCTACAATTTATAGTTCAAGTCACTTCCGTGCATCTTTGATAAGTTGCAGCCCATACAGAACATTACACTGTATTTTCCCAAGTGCATGGTGAGTGGCCAATACTTGCTGATAGTCATTCAACTTGAAGCAGATTCTGATGAACAAGAAACACTGATAGCAACATGAGACAAGATTAAAATAGCCTATGTGTTTATTTTGCCTCTACCCCACATCGACCATAACAGTATCATCACAGACTTTATCAACTTCATACACAAAGTTAGAGACAGGTCCAAGATTCTTCCTCTAATGTGATATATTATATATTTCTTTTTTTCTGCCCCACATCTCAGTGTACTTCAGTCCTACAGCAACAAGGCTTTCTATGCGTCTGATGAAATGAACTTGAGGTTACACCTAAAATAAACAGTTAGACTCAAAAGGAACCACCAGACTCCTTATGAAATTTGCCAATGTTTTTGTAACAATTTGCTGCCTGAGAGGATGTCAGCCTTCAAGATAGGCCAGGTCAGGAAACAAATTCCACACATTTGACTAGAACTGTACTTTATATTTTAGTGTATGTTTTTGTAACCTTTTCTGCATATTTTTTTCAAGGTCATTTTTGTGCTTTCTAGAGATGGCCACTTCATTATGCCCAACAATAGGGTTTGCCAGTCCTGCCCAAATATTTCTCTGACAAAGAACATAAAGGTGAGTCCGTAGATGATGAGCCAATGGCAGATGAAAAGAGCAAACACAACTTTGCAGATATGTTCCCTTCTTTCCCAACTGTCACATTCCCGTTTCCTTTCCGAGCTTCAGTGGTGGGATTCAAATATTTTTGCCACTGGTTCGGTGGGCGTGGCTTGGTGGGTGCACTTTGTGCACATGCACACACTTTACATGCATGCACACACCAAACACACACTTTGCGCAGGCACAGAGGCATTCTAACTCACCTCCTGCAAGCTGCATGATCCTGGTTGCTTTAGCAGTTGCTGCGCGGCGCTATTTTGTGCCGCGCAAAGCAGCTGCACTTCAAATTCAGCGGATAAAAGTGAGTATGGGAGCCCGGGCAGGCGGACGGGCCCAACAGCAGAGTGGTAGAGAGAACCAGTTCAGTCTCTGCTGCTACCGGCTCGCCAGAACCGGGTCGAATTGGTAGAATACCACCACTGCAGCTTGCACAGCTGAAAACCATGAACTCCATCAAGAACGAATCAAATTACAGTGCAGAAGAGAAAGGAAAATTGTGACTGATTTGTTCCTCAAATAAGTCTTTTCTGCATGTTGATTACCCTGATCTAGACCATGCCCATATATCTTCTTATACAGGTAGTCCTTGACTTACCACCGCAAGTGAGTCCAACATTCCTGTTGCTCACATTTTTTATGTGAGTTTTGGTCCATTTGATGACTTTTCTTGGCACAGTTGTTACGTGAATCACTGTAGTTGTTAAGTTAGTCACACGGTTGTTGAGTGACTGGTTTCCCCATGGATCTTGCTTGTCAGAAGGTTGCAAAAGGGGATCACATGACTTGGGATACTACAACCAGTGGTGGGATTCAACTTTTTTTACTACCGCTTCTGTGGGCAGGGCTTGCTGGGCGTGGCAGGGGAAGAATCCAGTAATATCTCCAGTCTGAGGTGGTATTTGCCGGTTCTCCAAACAACTAAAAATTTCCGCTACTGGTTCTCCAGAACTGGTCAGAACCTGCTGAATACCACCTCAGACTACAACCCTTGTTAATATGAGTCAGTTGCCAAGTAGCCAAATTTTGATCACATGACCATACTGCAACAGTCATAAGTGTGAAAAATGATAACAAGTCACTTTTTTCAGTGCTGATGTAAATTTAGATGGACACTAAACGAAGTGTTGTAAATCAAGAACTACCTGTATTTCCCAGATTGAAAACAGGTGGCTGTTTCAGAATGCCAAATTTTATCCTACTTCTCAAATCTTGTGTTGTTTTTCAAAGAAGAAAAGGATGCTGTATTTTTCAGGCAAAGGCCCTCAGATATGGATTCTGTGGTGTGCAAATATATTTTTAACCACCTTAATTAGCTAGTAAGCGAGGACTTAATCCACAGCAAAACTGAGGTTTGGGGAAAATGATTTATTGTGTTTTACTTTGGTCTTGCACATTTTCATGGCTTTGAATTCTGCAGAGTTCTGGGGTGTTTATGTAACAGTTAGCAACGTTCGATACTGGAAAAGAATTGTTTGGGTGGGTGTATTTTCTTCTGATCATATACATAATTGAGGCCATGTTATATAATAATCTTCTGGGACTTGTTGAATGCAATGTCACAATGATTTTTTTACTGTCATATTGCATTTTCTAAAAAAAATTGAAGTCACATTCAAGGTCACTTGGAATAAGAATTAGATAATCAAACTTTTGATTAATAGCACTCTTCACTTAGTCCTTACACATGGATCAAAACAATGAGTTTGTTTGCCCTTGTTACATCATTTTCATATTTAAAAATACACATGCATGCACACATTCATTTAATTCATGCACACATAGATTTACGCTTACCTGATTCAATGTCTCTAGCTAGAACCATAACTGAGCAATAACACTTGGATTTCTAACTGGAAATGGCATTGTTTAAGCCTGAGGCACACAAATTAAAGTACTTACTAGCCAGTGTAATTTGCGTGGTCAGCTATGAAGCCAGTTCTTCCACCAGCTCTTCCCAAAGGAAAGAAATAGCTTTTGAAAACATCCTATATCTTTGAACAATGAGGAAAAAATAAAATCCAGCTCAAATCTATCATTAGGATATAAAATTGTCATCTGTTACAACAAATTACAACCAAGTGAACACACACAATGCACAAATACTGATGTTTCAGAATAACAATAACTTTAAAACAATTTAAATCATGTCATATTGCATATAATTAACTAATGTGATCCAATGTCAGTAGTTCTGGGATTGGGTTTGGTACTTTCTGATTTTGAAGAACAATTTGGAACTCAAACTAGGATAATGGATACCCATCATTGGATGGACAGAAAGTGAATATTGAGTAATGAAGGAGAAATTTGAAGTCAAGTCGAAAATGCTGTTTTGTTATTGAGCATTGGAAAAAGACTGGTCTCCAAATAGTTATAATGAGTTGGTTACTCCATTGATTTTAAATCAACTTCTTTCCAAGTTTGGATGTTTTAGGCCATTAAATCCCACCAATTAGCATTAACTATATTACACGTTGGCTCAGTGGCTAAGATGCTGAGTTTGTCAATCAGAAGGGCTGGCAGTTTGATGGTTCGAATCCCCAGCACCGTGTAGTGGAGTGAGCTCCTGTTACTTGTCCCAGCTTCTGCCAACCTAGCAGTTCGAAAGCATGTAAAAAAATGCAAGTAGAAAAATAGGAACCACTTTGGTGGGACGGTAACAGCGTTCCATGCACCTTCGGCATTTAGTCATGCCGGCCTCATGACCACAGAAACGTCTTCAGACAGCACTAACTCTTTGGCTTTGTAACAGAGATGAGCACCACCCCCTAGAGTCAGAAATGACTAGCACGTAAGTGCAAGGGGAACTTTTACCTTCACCTTTATATTAGCTATAATGATAAAATTGTAAGTGAAAACATCTAGAACAATCCAGGCTGGGTAGGTTTTTGCAAACAAGGTTCCTTTTATTCTGCCTGCTTCAGAAGAGAACTGAAGTGTCCGTTTTCTAGCATGCTTTCTTCGGAATCGGATCATATGTAATATTGTAATATCAAGTGCTAAGGAAATCAGGAGATTCAGGCAGTTCAAATAAGCATAAAAATTTATTGCAAGCTTAAGCTTTCTACAAGAATCTGAACTACTAACAGTCAAAGGAAATAAACGGGAAGAAATTCGAGGTAGGCTGGACTTAGCTCTCTTGTGGGCGAGCAGAGACTCATGTCTGATGACATCTTTGACCTCTCCCCTTGGGCTCAGCCCGGTTATCTCCTACAGGGAATCACTAACAACAGGATTGCCTTGATAAGTCTTGCGATTGATGTAAAGATAGCTTTCAATTTAAATAGCATCTTTATGCAGTATTACCCATGCAAGTGTTTCTCAATCTTGGTGACTGTTGGTTGTGGAATGGAGGGGTGGGATGCTACCGGTTCTGCCTGGTTCTAAACAACCTATAGCTCTGAAGAACAGCAGACACCGAACCAGTTTTGTGTTTGCTGTTGTTTGGCCCACATGCCTGCCCGGGCTCTTGGCTGTCCTTTATTTCCTGCTTTTTCAACCTCAACTGCTTTGCGCGGCACAGCTGAGGTTGAAAAAGCAGGAGAAAAGAGGCTTTTCAAATGCTGTGCACCTGTGTGCAGCGCTTTTCAGCTGTCTGGGTAGCACAGCTTAAGGTTTTTTTACACACACGTGCAAAACATAATCACCAAACCGGTAGTAACACTGGTTGAATCCCACCTCTGGAAGATTGCTGATCTATACTTACCAATGTTGACATCTTGTTCTTTGAGAAAACAAGGAATGAATTCAGTGGTGGAATTCAAATTCAAATTGGTGGGTGTGCTTTGCTTAATGTGCGCGTGCAGATTTCTCCATACCAGCTGAGGCCTGCAGCACCTATCAGCTGAGAGGATAAAGAAGAGAAAAGTGCAGGGGTAGGTGGAAGGGCTGATCCTGCACTTTTCTCTTCTTTATCCTCTCAGCTGATTGGCTTTTTTCCCTCCTTTCAGCTGATCTTCAGAGGCTTTTAATTTTTTTGCTACTGGTTCAGGTGAACCAGTAACACACCACCACTGAATGAATTATCTAAAAGATTGCACATTTCTACTGAGCTATGACATGTCAGGTTTTAATTCTTATAAGTAGGATGTTTGCAGTCATTGTCTTAGATCACATGGGGTGACTGGAAGAGAAAAAGACCTGAACAATTGGCACAGAGGAACTGATGTCAGATGTGCAACATAGGGTATGTTAAGCAAATTGTTCAAATTGTCTAAAATTCTGCTGTCTGACTCCATTCTGAACCCCACCACTGCAGATAAGGACAATGTTAAGATTTGGGGAGGTGGTGAATTTTGACAAGTGTCTGACTTGTTTCTCCAGCTTTACCAGGCAAAACAAAAGATAGCACCTCCCAAATCTTGCCAGTCTTGTGGGATTGCTGTTTTCTGAAAGAGCACTTAATTCAATCCCATTGAATCCACCTCCTCCTGGAATCCTACTGGATCTGCTCTCTTCAGGGACAGTGTCCCTGCCTGAACTTTTCACCTTCCCAAGCCTGCTGCACAGCTGTTCCATGGCTCAGATGGTACACAGGTATAGCACTTTGTCTACATCAGAGATCTCCAAATTTCCTGGCTGAAGAATTCTGGGAGTTGAAGTCCATAAGTCTTAAAGTTGCCAAGTTTGGGGACCCCTGGTCTACATTCTGCTCTTCTGAGGACTTGCAGAGGAGTAGAATGAAAGAGCATGAACCCCAGGCCTAAAAACAGGAAGTTCTCCAAGCCCACTTCTCTTCAACAAGTTTTGAAGGGCTGGGTAAAATGGCAGAGTGTGGTTCTTTTGAATCTCAGCATCTCTTAGCAGCTGAATTTTGCAAGTTCCAAATTCTGAGCTTCCCCATTTACTTGAGCAGCCACTGACTTCCAGCCAAGTACCTGTTCACTGGGCTGGGGAAGGTGCTTTCGAGAAGGAGAGATGGATTCTCCTGTTTGACTGAGCAGCTTGGTGGATGGGGAAAAATGGTGATAGAGGAGAATTGGTGAGGGATGCTCCCTCCCCAACCTGAAACAGATAATAAGAATTGGACTGTTTCAGCCCCTACATTTCATTTCATTTCTTAGACTCAGCTTGCTTGTTCAGATCTTCCACTAAACAAATCCCAGTCTTTCTTTGGTAATATGTTTCACCACTCATTGAAAGCCCAATTTGAGGTACTCAGATTTCTCTCCCATGCCCAGAGGCCAAACAAGAAATTGTACATATACTTTGGCTCACTATGCTAGAAAACTAGTTGGGCAGCATCCAGTAGTGGGATTCAAATAATTTAACAACTGGTTCACCCAGGGTCAGGTTGGCTATTGTGAGAGGCGTGGCCCAAACCTGTCCTCCACCTCCACCTCACATGTGGGATGAGCCTCCCACAACGGCCAACCTGACCCTGGGTGAACCGGTTGTTAAATTACACTCCCCCACTATCAAAGTGGAACTTGGGCACTGTGCCATGCTACAATGGAGAAATGGGCAATGGAATGGCCAGCATGAGGAAAGGAAGAGGAACAGGAGAAGAAAGAGAGAAAGCGGCCTTCTTCCCTTGCGCCGGCTTCTCTGTTGCCTGTTTCTCCATTGCAGCATAGCGTAGCGCCAGGATCCACTTTGATAGTAGGGTGGGGTGGGGCGGGATAATTTAACAACTGATTCATGTGAACTGATGAGAACCGGCTGAAACCCACCATTGGCAGGATCCAAAGAACCTGTGTATAATAAACAATTTGAGCAAAATCTATACTATAAATATATGTGGGAATTAATTTATTTATTTTGACATATGTACATTTATCCGTGACGGAGGAGGAGAGATTGAAGACCTGAAAACGTGGTTCTTCCCCAAATATACCATGTTTGAGACTCTAGAACATGTAACCAAAGGCCCAAATCCTCCACCGGAACCCAGATGTTGTTGATGTTACTTATTCCTCCAAAAAGAGAACCTAGATATAGGTGGTCCTTGACTTACAACCATTTGTTTAGTGACCATTCAAAGTTGCATTGAAGAAAGTGACTTATGACCGTTTTTCACATGACCTTTCCAGCATCCTTGTGATCATGTGATCAAAATCTAGCTGTTTGACAACTGTTTCATATTTATGACCGTTGCTGTGGGCCAAGGTCATGTGATCACCTTTTGCAACCTTCTGACAAACAAAGTCAATGGGGAAGCCAGATTCCCTTAACAACCAGGTTACAAACTTATCAACTGGAGTGATTCACTTAACAATTGAAGCATGAAAGGTTGTAGAATGACACAAAATTCACTGAACAAATGTCTCACTTAACAACAGGCATTTTGGGCTCTAGGTGTGGCTGTAAGCTGAGGACTACCTGCATGTCAGATTGCATTAGGAACAAAATACAACCATCAGCATCAAGTAAAATGTTGAAGCTTTCTGATGTGTTATGCTAGAGTTCTTTTTTTTTTTTTTAAATAAGCAATTTAGGGTAGAAGAAAAGAAAANTCTTTTTTTTTTTTTTAAATAAGCAATTTAGGGTAGAAGAAAAGAAAAATCAAATGTTCAGAAATTTGGTCGAATGGCCATGCCTGTTTTCATGTAAGCAGGAAAAAGGAAGCATGGTTGAAATGTCCTGTTGTTGCAACAACCTCTTGCAAAATGAATCTGGTGTGTGCTTAAAGCCTTTGTGGGCCATAATCCTTTAAATCCCTTGCATGCCATAGCAAATTGAAATTCAGCCAGGGCTGTCCAGACTTGTAAAGACAAACTATCCTTCATCAAAGAGGCACCCAGATTGATAAATTACTCCCTTCGTAGTCATGACACTATCTGTGCGAGTGATTTGTGTATATTAGCAGGGCAGGGAAAAGATGAAACAAAAAGCCCTTAAGAATAAACTGAGATGCAGAATGAAAACGATGTTTTGTAGCAATCAAGTGGCTCTTTATGGAATCAGATACGAAAAGGGAAAAAAGGCCATTCATTACAGCATATAGAAAACACAAGAACAACATACAAGAGCAAGCAAAACAGCTCTCAGGACTTAGCGTGAGATTCTTCAAGACAAAATTCACGAGAGCACAGACAATATGACATGAATGGAATAAAGTCCGCATATTTATTCCCGCAGAGGAAATGAAGTCATATAAAACCATAATCAGACAGACTGCTCCCCGCTACTGCATGCCAATGAGATGCAGCACTGATGGATTAAGTCAGGGGTCCCCAAACTTGGCAACTTTAAGACTTGTGGACTTCAACTCCCAGCCACCTATGTTTGCTGGAGAATTCTGAGAGTTGAAGTCCAATTCTGAGAGTTAAAATTGCCAAGTTTGGAGACCTCTGGATGAAGTCTACTGGCTTCCTAGCTTGGGCTCCATCTCTTCTTCCCTTGGCTTCACTCAGAGCTTGGCTGAATTAGATTTCCATCTGCATAGGCTTTGGTTAGCTTTAGGAAGGTTTCTCCTTGGGATGGAGACAAGTACTCACCTTACCTGCCCACATGAGAAGAAAGCATTGCTTCTTGCATTCTTGCTTCTTCTGTTCCTGCCATATCCACTTCTTTTACTCACACTCTATCTGTTTAATGGAGGCATTTGTTTGAAATGTGCTATTAAATTAACGAAGAAGTGAATTACAGATGGCTGTTTTCCTTGGAGCTTAAGGTAGACTATGCAGCAATTCCACTTTCATTTTTTTAAAAACTTCCCCCCTCCTGTAGATTGGCCTGAAAGGTAGTAGAAGTACAATAGGTTGAGGATGGCAGTTCGTTCTCCGAGGTTGTGGGTTGTATCAGAGAACGAATCACCACCCTCATTCTGCACCCGAGCTATAGATATTTCACCACTTTCTCAAGCACCATAATGGGATTCTAGACATCACCTGGCCCCGGGATCAAATAACTTTGGAGGGGGGAGGTGTAACTAGGGGTGGGCTTCTGGGGGTTCACAGGGGTTTGGGAGAGCCCCTAGCTAAGATTCTGTGCAGTTTGGAGAATCCCCAAAGCCCACTCCCACCCACCCCACCACGCCCTTCTCAGGAGTCCCACACAGCCTGTTTTGGATGTGGATAAATTCTGTTTATGTGAAAATCTCAGTTTATTAGCCAACATCTTTTTCTGATTTTATATCTGTTGCATAGCCAAATAAAGTTTTCGTTTGTGACTCCTCAGTGTAGTTGCATCAAATTAATCATTAGCCATTCTTAAGTATAGGTTACTAAAAAAATTGTGGCTATCAAACTGGAGGAGTTTGGCCGAGACTTTTATTCAGTGTGGATTTTATTTTATTGTTGTGGTAAATTCATTCAGCAATTAATCAAGAGAACAAAAAAAGCATCTGGATTATCTAAACAGCACTCATAATATTGCTTAGAATTCATGTGTGGAAAATTGAATCAAGAAAAAGACAATGGAGGCACATCCGCTTGGAATGAAAATGATGTTAATCATTTTAATTTAAAAGGCTTTCCCCCTACTTTAATCATAGCTATTTACACTAAGGATGACATCTATAGCTGCATTATTCAAAGAACTGAAGGACTTACTCACAAAACATACCTTGAAGGAACTGGTGTAGAAATACATTGGCCACAACTGATTTCTAAATCATGTATATTGTGTGACGCACCTTCTATGCTCAAGATGAACAATACAGTATATGGCCCAATATCTCCCGGAGGCTTTCAGCATCTCTTCTGCATCTCCAAAATTGTGCCAGTGAAATTAGGTCTTGAGCAACTGCAATATCTTGGTTATCCTGACTGCCCAACTCTCTTTTGTAGCCCTGTTAGTAAACTCTGGGAGTTTCATTTAATTTCATTTTCTTGCTTTGCCAAAGTTCTAAACTGACTTAAGAAACTTAAAGAAACAAAGAAATAGGATATATAACTTCTCTGATGCCATAAACAATTCCTGCATTGTTGAAAGAGAAAGTGAGGTATAAATTGCTTCTTATTCTTCTCTTTCTTCAATGCCTACTAAGGCATTAGTTAATAATACTTCTCACTTCCCTCTATTTGTTGCCTCTATTGAAACTCACTTAGCTTTTTCTGGGAAGGGAATGGAAGACAGACAGGCAGGCTTAGCATTTGTTTTAACATTGGGATACCTTATTTATATTTCTCAGCACATCAGTGATGTTGTATTCTCTCTTTCTCATTCTCTCCCTCTTTCCTTCTCCATGCACACTTAAAAAGGTATACAGTGGTACCTTTTAGTGGCACAGTGGTTAGAATGCAGTGCTGCAGGTTAACTCTGCTCACTGCCAGAGGTTCAATCCTCATGGCTCAAGGTAGACTCAGCCTTTCATCCTTTCGAGATTGGTAAAATGGGGACTCAGACTTTTGGGGACAATATGCTGACATTTGTAAACTGCTTAGAGAGTGTTGTAAAGCATTATGAAGTGGTATATAGGCCTAAGTGCTATTGTTGTTGTTACCTTGGTACTCAACTACTTTGACACTCAAGAAATTTGATACTGAATGCCAGAGGTGGTCTTCAGCAGGTTCTGACCAGTTCTGGAAAACTGGTAGCGGAAATTTTGAGTCGTTTGGAGAAATGGCAAATACCACCTCTGACTGGAGATTTTACAGAATCCTTCCCCTGCCATGCCCGCCAAGCCACGCCCAAAGAACCGGTAGTAAAAAAAAAATGAATCCACCACTGCTCAATGCATTTGACATAAATATTTTGTCCTGGTACCCGTTTGTTTGTTCCTCAACACACAAGCTAGAACTTGTTGGTGTCGGCTATCTTGTGACATTATTCCTCATGGGAAAAATGTGTTTGGTACTCATCGTTTTTGGTACTCATCACACCTCCTGCAACTAATTAATGATGAATACTGAGGTACCACTGTACAACAAGTTTGTAGGTTTTAGATTTAAGAAAGCTTCTCCATGACATTTTACTTAATTTAGAACTTAATTTAAGAAGACAGATAACAAAGAAAGAATGTGCACAACAATATTTCAGAAAGATCACAAAAGAAATAAAGATACTCACCAATGTACAATACATTCTTTATGAAAGAAGTAGAATCATTTTGGAGAGGATTGCTATTCAAAGAAATATTAAATGTCTATTCTTTTTATAACCTATGTAAGGATCATGATGTTAGATAAAGAGAGAAAGTCTTTTCAGCAGAAGTTTATCCACTGTAGCTTGATATTATTCATTTTTAGCGGTTTAAAGTACAAAGAGGAGTGGTAACTTCATGGCTTTGTAGTTTATTCTGATTACAAATGCTTAGATGACTTAGACACCAAGCAAAACAGATCAGGGATTGGAATATCTCGTTTGATACTATTTTTACACCTTGCTTTTGATCATCTGGAGAGAACATTGGCTGTCTCTTTTGATTTTTGTATTTCTAAGTTGGTAGGGATGAGGTTGGCTTGAAACTGCTTCTAAGAGTTTGGGAAGTAAAAACAGAGGTAGTGCGGAATAGTTCGTAGATGCTTTTAAAATTTGGTTTCTGTTCTCAACTGGAATTTGATAAGGCATTCGAAGAACTTTCCCATAGGAAATTGAAAGCTGTAGCTTCTATATGATATTCACACAATGGTTCCTTTATGCACAACTGCCCAATTCTTGGCCCCTAATATGTCGAAGTCCTATACCATTTGTATAATCTCTTTGCTTTTCCCTGACTGCCAGTCACGAAATGCTGTTCTTTCTGAAATAATTTCCTATTTGCTAAGATTCATCTCCGACATTTCATTAAATATGATCATTTAACTGTACAAGTACAAATGTATTTTTAATTTCGCTTACTGCAGATATTACAGATGTGGGGGAAATGAATTCATATTGCTCTAGGACAAATATATCATTCACATACGCATGCCACCAAAAAAGGGGAAAATATTAAAAATTACTGAAACTTCTAACAAGATTTATACTTAACATTTCCATTTTCGGTGTGTTGCCTGTGAAACATATTGTATGTCATTCGACCATACATGATGCTGTGAAGAATGATTGTGGGGTTTTCAGTGGGAAGTCTTTATCACCAGGTTTCAGACTTAAATATCATGCCAAGCTGTAATTTGTGGCTTTAAGATGGAAGGTGAATTGGACAGGGATTAGAGGGGCAAGTTTTAAATTATCAAATAGGCTTTAGCCCAAGGATTGCTACAATAGTAAGGAACAGAAAAGTATTGCCATTAAAATGTATTGAGAATTAACATATCATAAGCTTTATTTACTCCGTGGTGAATTTTGTATTGGGATACCCACAGCAATGTTAGCCAGAATCTTCAAAAACATAGTAATGTCCAGTTTTATCAAAAAAGCCCTCTTACTTATCAGAATATTTCTACAATTTACCAACAGGGTTTCATTACTGCCTCTGACTGGACATTTAAAAATACATTCATTTTAACACTAGATCTCATGTGATATTAGCAGGTCAGCATCTCCAGCAATTATACAGAGCCCAACAAATCTCCATGCTGAATATTCAATAATATATGTAGGCAAACATGATTCAAATGACTTAATATTCCTTAGGTCACTGCTAAGAAAATGTTCTACAAATGTATAGATATTCTAATCTCCTGGCCAAAAGAAACCATACGTGGCTGCACGTTAAGATGAGGTAGACGTATCCGATATATTCGTTTCATCTTCTGTATGCTAATAGGTTTGCTAATAGGTTTGTTTTCTATAGTGTTAGGCCAGAAGAAGCTTCAGAAGAACTTTGCTAATTCACACAATGTTATGGTCATCGGTCCTACAGAGTGACTTATGCATAGCATCTTTATGTACAGTTTCAGTAATTTTCTCTATGCAGGTGAAGATCCTTGCATACCT
Source organism: Laticauda laticaudata (assembly GCA_004320025.1). Lineage (NCBI taxonomy): Eukaryota > Metazoa > Chordata > Lepidosauria > Squamata > Elapidae > Laticauda > Laticauda laticaudata. Next base: position 6,626 of record BHFT01015372.1, on the reverse strand, counting down.
TTGAAACTGAGATGTGATAGATAGCACTAGTACTTGGTAGTTAGACTTATATACTGCTTCACAGTGCTTTACAGCCCTCTCTAAGTAGTTTAGAGTCAGCATATTGCCCCCAACAATCTGGGTCCTCATTTTACCCACCTCAGAAGGAATGGATGGTTGAGCCAACCTTGAACCTGGTGAGATTCAATCTGCCAAAATGCAAGCAGCTGGCAGGCAGAAGAAGTAGCCTGCAGTCCTGCATTTTAACCACTGCACCACCATGGCTCCTAGATGTAGCTTGCTTGCAGAAACCTGGATAAATTAAAGTCCAGTGAACCGTTATGAGTGAACAAGAAGTAAATGGTGGTCATACCAGCAGAATAGGGTTTGATAATGAGGACAGAAAACATTATTCCATTATAATTTTCTATAATTCAAGGTGTGCCTTCTCAGCAGGAAGGAAAAGCCACAGAACTTAACCACTTAAATTAATTAGCTGTATCACCAATATCCCCCCAAAATACAGACAAAATATAAATAATGAAAGTAAACTCATCTAGGTTTCCAGATGCATATTTTTACATTTTAACATACCTCTGTATCTTACATTTTGCTAGGCCTGTGGATGAGCAAAGGATAAACTAAAATGACCATGTTCACTGGAGATAAACTTTAATAACTTAATCCAACTGCATCTATTCATGGACTGTGAAGGATGGAAAATTCCTTCCCAGGAGTTAACAAAGATTTCTCCAAAAAAGTCTTCAAAGTGTCATGTTGAGAGAACATTAAAAACTGCTGGAACAGTCTAAAGTACCATCTGTTCCAGCATTCAGTTTCACTCAGAAACCTACTCAAGAAGTTCATAAATGAGGACAGGTGGATTTTAAGAAAGTATATATGTGAAGTCCTTAATTAGAATTTGTCTGGACAGCCATTTGTCTGAAATGGTTTAGGGTTTCCTGCTTGAGCAAGAGGCTGGACTAGCAGACCTCCAAGTTCCCTTCCAACTCAGTTATTCTGTTAATCTGATCACCCATCTCCGCTCTCATTCCCCAGTTGCTGATTCCAGAAACTGACCTTTCCTTAGCAGCGATACTCAAATGTTGTGATACCACAACCATGTGAAATGATAAATGAACTTCTGCACCTCCTCAAATAAAACAATTTATTTTATTGGCATCAGTAATGCTCAAAAGTTCAAAGTTGATTATGCCTGAGGCACACTTTTAAAATGCTTTGGTGGCTTCTAAATGACTCATGGTTTTAGGGGTCATAACCCCCCATTTGAAAACTCCACTGTGTTAGGTTACCTTCAAGTCAAGATGCCTCAAGAGACAGAAATAAGCTGGACATTTCTAGTGAGGTAGGTGGTGGACCTCATGAATTGTCTGTGATATTAGACGCCGACCCAGGAATTGCATAGAAAGAGAGAGAGAGAGATTGGAAGTGTCTCTGATAAATTCTCATTGCTCATTCTGGAATGTACTTAGTTCCAAAGTGTTTGAGTAATCTCTGTACATCCCTGAATGATGTTAATTGCTGCATAGGTTTTCTGTATATTCCTGGAGACATTAAGAAAACAAGAGGGGAAAAAACAGGAAGTAACAGAGTTGCAGCAGAGCGCTCCTCTAAGCATGGAAGTTACTGGTTCAAAAGTGTTAAAAAAAAAAGAAAGAATAGAAGTCTAGAAAGTAAAAGAGCTACTGTATATGGTCTTACTTGAAGTTGGGGCTTTGTTCGTACAAATACGATTACATGCCTTCACAATTTACAAGCTTTCTGCATGACCACTTATGTTTCCCACACTGTGCACATGTCAGATATACATATATGGTAGCTATGTGCTATTTCATTGTTGTGGATTGTCTGCTTATCTTTTTCTCTTCAGATTCTTTCCAATCTTCTTAGCAGATCTTCTTGCTCTCTGGTTATTCACATATTTGCCTGTGTCATGTAGTAGGATAAGAGAGTGATTTTATGAGACTAAAATAGAATAGAAAATAATTAAATTAATAAAGAAGCAATTCTAGAATGTCCTTTGGCCAAACCACTTCCTTAAGAGGAAGTCCAGGAAATAGTCAGAGGACAATAAGCGAAATACCTTCAGTAAATACTTCCCAAGTAATTGATTATGAGCAAAGAAAATTAAATTATTTCAATTTTGCATGACCTCTTTAACTGCCGCGTGACCGACTTTTCTATAAATCAACTGTTTGAAATACTGCACAGACACCTGATATGAGAGTTTGCTGAAATATTTTCAAGATGAGGAGCAAGGAACTAGGTGTACAAAATTGCTTCCGAGGGATGTAGATTTGAGAGATTGATGTTTCTTGTTAAACCTTAAGGGAAATTTGGATAGAGCTACATAATAACCTGTGGCACAAATGAAATTCTCTGATTTCTATTCTGTTCGTATCTGGACATTATAAGACAAATAGAACCGAAGACTGAGAAAAATCACTTTTCTTATAATTTTATAAATTACAGAAGGGATGACTGTAAGCACCCAAAATGCCTCTAGGGGGCTAGATTACTAGAAGACAATTTCTTAAATAGATCCGCAGTCTTGGGTTGAAAAATATGGCAGGGAACAGAGGCTGGATTGAAGATGGGTAAGTTAAGATAGTTAAACCTTTGGAAGGAACATATCAAGTAGCCAAAAGCAGCATAAGCCACTTGAGGGTTTCTAGGTGCTTGGCATCTCAACACTCATCAATCTCAGCCAGCATCATCAGCAGGAGATAATGGAAACTCTAGACCAATAATTCGAGAAAGTTGATCTGATACAACAAATATGCTGCATATCGACTGCATTTGTGCATGTAGATGTAAAGCAAATTGACATTTTGCTTTGTGAGGTCTAATATAGAGCAGCAGGATAGTTACAGCTTTTTCTGAATTTTTGGGTCTACCATCCATTAAAGGTTCAATAAACTTCTGATGCTGTTGCATTACTGACTTTCCTCCTCCTCCTCCTCCTCCTCCTCCTCCTCCTCCTCCTCTCCCCTCCTCCCTGTATGTTGCTCTTGCAGAAATGACACAGCTTTTGACATTCAAGAAAATATGGTGACCAGCAATACAAGGCAAGCAGATGTTCAGTTTGGTAGCTGTTTTGTATTAAGAGGTTATCATCCTAAACGCTGGTGGTCTGTCTCACACTAAATAGTAAAAATGATTCACAGCAATGAACAATTGAACAACAAACCAAAACCTAATGAGGTCATGAGGAGGAAGAAATACCATCTAACAGGATCACTCTAAGACNAATTGAACAACAAACCAAAACCCAATGAGGTCATGAGGAGGAAGAAATACCATCTAACAGGATCACTCTAAGACATTCAGTGGAAAAATCTCAAATGTGCTATCATATTAATCCTGTAACAAAATATTATCTTAGTGCTCAGTGTTGTTTCTATCACTCCTTCATTCCATTTCCCTTCCTTCCTGATTTTCTGTTTCCTGTGTTCCTTCGCCAATAACCATTTTGTAGTTTCTGGCCCCTGAGCTTATCCGGGCCTTATTAGCCTCGTTGGGATGTTTTTTTATTATTAATTGTCCCCATACATTTTCCTAAGACCACGAATGGTTTCTGTTCTTCTGCCATTTCATAATCTCTGGATCTTGCTTACGGCTGCTTTTTGTTTTTTAGGAATTCAGTTTTGGCTGCCTTCCGGTCACTCCTCACCATGAGTTTGCTTTTGGAGGGAGTGATTCATTTCTCCATCCCTTGCCAGCTTCTGAAAAGCTCATGGGGGAAAAAAGGAATGTGAAAAAGTAATCTCTCTGCCCCTGGCATTTTTTCCAACAGGACCTTCCTCTTTCTAGATGGAGGGTCACCTGATAGATTGTGCTCTTGGTGACTGTGGAATGTGAGTTCCTTTGTCAACTCATCAACACTGATGGGATGAAAAGTAGAACAAAAGGCCCTGGCACAGCTATCCCCAGAGCATGTCCAGCCAGGATATAAGAGATGGATCCAAAAAGATGTTAAGGAATGTTTATTTTAAACTTGGGCTATCAGATCTGTGCAAGTGCTTGATAGCAGCCGAGGCTTCAAGCGGTCTGTATCTTCTGAAGTCCTATTTTAAATTCTTCCAGGTTGTCCTCCTCTTAAATGAGCCCTCCTCATTGAGTGACCTTTTGAAGTTATTTATATTTAACCAAATGAAATTCAATGTAGAGAAAAATAAAGTCCTACACTTAGGCAAGAAAAACCAAAAGTACCCAATTAGATCGGATAAAACCAGGCTCAATAGCAGTAACTGTGAGAGGGATCTTGGAGTCTTAGTGGACAACCAACTAAATATGAGCCAGCAGTGTGCAGCAGCAGCCAAAAAAGCTAATGTAATCCTAAGTTGCATTAACAGGGATACAATTGAGATCAAGTGAGGTATGAAAAACCACTCTGTAAAGCCTAGTAAGATCACATCTAGAGTACTGCATCCAGTTTTGGTCTCCACACTATAAAAAAGATATTGAGATTCGAGAAAAAGTACAGAGAAGAGCAACCAGGATGATTAGGGGACTGGAAACTAAAACATATGAAGAACAGTTAGAGGAACTGGGCTTGGAAAGTCGAGTGAAAAGAAGGACCAGGGGAGACATGATAGCAGTCTTCCAATATTTGAGGGGCTGCCACAGAGAGGAAGGGGTCAAGCTATTTTCTAAAGCTCCTGTAGGCCAGACAAGCAATAATGGATGGAAACTGAACAAGGAGAGATTTAACCTGGAAACAAGGAGAAACTTTCTGACAGTGAGAACAATCAACCAATGGAACAGTTTGCCCTCGGAAGTTGTGGAAGCGCCATCACCTGAGACCTTCAAGAAGAGATTGGACTGCCATTTGTCAGAAATGGTGTAGGGTCTCCCACTTGGGCTAGACTAGGGTTGGACTAGATGCCCTACAAGGTCTCTTCCAACTCTATTATCTGTTATCTGTTATCGGTTACAATGGGATTGAAAAAAAATGACTTATGCCCATTTTCTTCACATTTATGGCCGTTGCAACACCCCTGTAGTCATGTGATCAAAATTTGGATTCCTGGAAACTGGTTCACAGTTATGACAGTTGCAAGTCTTGGGGTCACGGGATTACCTTCCTTGACCTTCTGGCAAAGTCAATGGGAAAGCCAGATTCACTGAACAACTGTGCTACTAACTGAATAATTGCAGCAATTCACTTAACAACGGTGGCAAGAAAAGTTGCAAAAATGGGGTAATACTCACCTAACAAAGGTTTCACTTAACAGCATAAAAGTTGGGTTCGACTATGGTTGTAAGTCGAGGACTTCCTGTATTTTTACTTGGCTAAAGATTAAAGCGGTAATTGAAAACACCTCTCTGGGGGGATTCGATGCACTATACCAGAAACAGCTTGGGATATTTGTGTTCCCAAACTGTCACCCACATTTGTTGACTGAGCTAATGAAATTTGAGCTCACCTCCTATACAGATGAATTAGCAGAAAAACAAGAGAAAATGGTTTTTGTTTGGAAGGAGGAACTTATAGGTTTTCCCACTGCTGTGGCTCCCGGGATGCAACTGGGATAGAATTCTCTTCATGGGTCATTAAAGGGACATGGTGGCTTGACAGCTTGGCAGCAATTGTCTCCCTGCCCCACCATTTGTCCAGCTAAATGGACACTATTCTGCTGATTCCACTATAAAATGGAACTGGAAGTGAATTTGGCTATTGGTTACTCTTTGCAGATCCTATCAATTATTTCCTTACTCACAGCAGTTGAGTGAAACCCACAAGGGTTCTATCTTTGCAGGAATCAATCTGAGTTGGTCACTGGAACCAGAGGTTTTGTCTTCTGAGATTTTGGACTAGTGCTGGAGCCCATCTTCAGGGTACTTCCCTCTAGCAGTGTGTGCTGTTCTGTGTGTGGTATTTATATGGTGTTCCATCTTTTTCCTCTCTCTGCAAAGTGCCATGTTCTTTGTGGTACTTTTCCCTAGAGCAGGGCTGTCAAACTCGCGTTGTCACAGTGTCATCATGTGACGTATTGGGACTTTTTCCCCTTTGCTAAGCTGGGTGGGGGGGGTGGCCAGCATGTGATGCATCTGGCCCACTGCCTGCAAGTTTGACAGCCCTGCCCTAGAGCAGGGGTCTCCAACCTTGGCAACTTGAAGCCTGGTGGACTTCAACTCGCAGAATTCTGGCAACTTTAAGATGAGTGAACTTCTCCAATGCAGGCTGGGGAATTCTGGGAGCTGAAGTCCATTCATCTTAAAGTTACTAAATTTGAAAAGCACTATCTTAAGCCCCTGTCCCACTGCACCAACAGATGCAAAGAGGAAGTAAAACATTAAAAAAAGCTTGCCATCCGTTGGAAAATGCTATGTATCCGTTGTGTACTCACTGCATACGTGTTTCATACGCTCTATCCCTCGAGCATCCGTCCACTGAGATTTCAAATTTCTCTAACCCAGCAAGGTTTTTGACGATTTCCCGACAAAACCACTTTGTCTTGCAACGGCATGACCTTCCGCCGGTACAAAAGCTACATCCCATTCGACATATTCACGCTCAACAAAAGTTCCCCTATGTCCTAGTTAATTCTCCCATGCCGTGGTGTGAGATCGTGCGCTGCGGGTGTATGCCGCGTGTGGTGTGTCGCATCTTCTTCCGGTCC
>BHFT01015370.1:0-46056 GCA_004320025.1 Laticauda laticaudata | reverse complement strand
TTTAATTTGGGTTTTCACAAAAGACAAAATACAAATAAAACATCTTTTTGAAAATAGATGGTCCAGAGTTATCACTTCTGCATACAGGACACAAAACTCAATTTTCATGTCATTTTTATATTCATTCCATATCTTATTACCATTTTTATTTGTCTAGACAGATTTTCCCCTCTTATTAATTTTTCTCACTTTGTTTTATTATCTCATCTCAATTCAAGTAAAACCATTATATGGTTATACTTTTGTAATGTCCTGCTTACAAATCTCATATATATCTTTATAAAGCAAACTTTTTCCCTGTAGTTACCAAATTAGAGGTATGACACCTTTATATCCTTTAATTTAATCCCATTCACACTCTTATTAAGCTTCAGTGCCTATAACTTTAAGATGTATAGCATTCAATATAATACTAATTCCAATCGGAATTTCTGCTTGGTCACATCTTAAATTAGACCTATATCCTAAAATGAAAAATTAATATTATATGTGTGTGTGTGTCGTGTGTTGTGTTCAGCTTCCTTCGGGTATGTTATCCCACGTCATTGTTAGTGCTGTTAAAGCTTGCTAGCAAGTTTCAGCAGAATCTCATTCTGCCATTCATCAGGCTTCTGTATGGATTCCATACAGTCTGTCTGTTCTGTCCCATACAGAGAAGAAGAGCCTGGATGATGGCAGATGAGATTCTGCTGAAATGTTGCTACAACTTTTAACCAGCACTACCAATTTACGTGGGGATAATACCCGAAGGAAGTCTGAACAGCACAACATGTAAGTACCGCGAAAACTTTAAAAAAAACAACATATATATTATATGTTTTTTTAAGCTTTCGCGTGGGTACTTACATGTTGGCTGATTCAGTTACTTTGGGTATTATCCCCACGTCATTGTAGTGTGGCTTTTAAGTTGTAGCAACGTTTCGCAGAACTCATTTGCCATCATTAGGCGATGTATGAACTCGTCTGTGGGTCAGGCTATCACAGCCTTAGATTTTAAATTTGAGGAGCCTACTGTTGTGCCAGGATGTTTTTTTCTTCATCGTGATATGGTTGGAGTCTTGGTCTGTGTTTATTGGTCTTGGAGTTTGTTTGATTGGTGTTTTCTGATTTCTTCTGTCTGTTTTGTGGCTTTGTGGGCTGCACCACTGTGTTCTGTATTGGGGCTTTCAGTGCAGCCTTGGCCATTCGAAGATAAAAAAGGAAACGCTATCATCGATTAGCGAAGCTAGCGTTTCATACTGGGTGCCTGTTGGGTGTGGTTTGAACTGGAGGTGTAGCGGGAAAAAAGACTTGAAGCAAGCATGAATAGAAGAAGAGAGATGATTCACCAGACTTGTCAATTCATTTGGAAGCAGATCGTGCACTCTCAAATAGAAAGAATCTCCACCCCAACCAACCGGCAAACACCTGGGCACAAACAGATGCCCTCTGATACCTCCAGCCTCAACACCACCCCAACCAGAGAAAAAAAAAAAGGAAGCACTGCAGACCTGGAATCAAGAAACTTTTCCATGACTATTTCTTTATATTGTCAATTTTCTTAAGCTTCCAAAATAAAAGAGCTAAATATTACCACTCACATACACCCACAGACCTAGATGTAAATACACTAAGAATCTAAAGTATAAATATCAGTCTATAATGCATAAAGTGCTGAAACAACATATCCAGCTCTTAAAGCAAATTCTAGTGTTTAATCAGCAAAATCAATTAAACAACATATTCCAGAGAAAAAAATATGGCAAAAGATCATTTCGAAGGAGAAGCAGTGATCTAAACAAAAAACAGTGGATAGAAATATTTTGACATATAACTGTACATAATACTCAGAGGAAGTTGGAAGATGCCTGTTTAATGTATCATTTAAATTGGTGGTGGTTATTGATAAGGACTGTTAAAAATGTCATACCTAAAAAAAATCCTAGCTATATGATTTTTCCTCCTCAGTAATATTGTTCCTCCCTTCAAATTTCCGCTGAAATGCACACTGTTACCAAGGAATACAACATCTGCACTGCAGTATTGACAAGCAGTTGATGGCAGCTGATGCCCATGAAATTATGTTGCACTGAAATACCTAACAGAAAAGCTAAATAAATAAATAGGTCCCCAAGAGTAATCTGTGTAACTCCATGTGATTTCTGAGATTTCCAAGAAAATATATTTTTCCCTTTCAGAATAAAGCTCTTTTGTATTTCTGTATGTGAATTAGATAGACAGACAGACAGACAGACAGAATTCTTTATTGGCCAAGTGTGATTGGACACACAAGAAATTTGTCTTAGTGCAAATGCTCTCAGTATACATAAACGAAAAGACACATTCGTCAAGAATCATAAGGTGCAACACTTAATAATAGTCATAGGGTAGAATAAGCAATCAAATCATACTAGGAAACAGTCAATATAAANTAAATAGTTGGACACCATTGAGGGAAGTATTTGTTTAGTAGAGTGATGGCTTTCGGGGAAAAATTGTCCTTGTGTCTAGTTGTTCTGGAGTGCAGTGCTCTATAGTGTCGTTTTGAGGAAAGGAGTTGAAACAGTTTATGTCCGGGATGTGAGGGGTCTGTAAATATTTTCACAGCCCTCTTTTTGACTTGTGCAATATACAGACCCTCGATTTAAGGCAGGTTGGTGATAATTGTTTTTTCTACAGTCCTAATTACTCTCTGAAGTCTGTGACTGTCCTGTTGGGTTGCAGAACCAAACCAGACAGTTATAGAGGTGCAGATGATAGACTCAATAATTCCTCTCTAAAACTGTATCAGCAGCTCCTTGGGCAGTTTGAGCTTTCTGAGCTGGCATAGAAAGAACATTCTTTGTTGAGCTTTTTTGATGACATTTTTGATATTAGATGATGTTACTTTGTGGTATTAAATTCTAATCTGGAACTGTTACTGGTTTCTCTTAGGAGAGACAGTATCAACCATGCAATGGTCAAAAAGCTTTAGAGTTGTAAGCAAAAACATCTATTGGCAGGTGCATTTGCTTGGTGGAAAGATTTTTTTTCCCAGTGTATCCCTTAAAAGTCCTTCAGTTCTGCTCCTAAGGGTCAAGGGACTTCAAGAGATGTCTTGGGGATGGAAAAGAAAGTTCCATTGTATAAGTTGACACTATTAAAGTTCTGAAGGATCAAGCTGAATATGCACTCCTAATAAAATTTCAGCTTCGGAAAGAAGGGGCATCATGATTTTAATGGGCCTTGGATAATAAAACATACCAAATTTGATTGGTTTTCCCTCCTTTTCCTTTCTGGCAATGTACAGAATTCTGTTTCAAAATCCCCAGGGAATAGTTTTCATATAAAGTCAAGACTAATCTTGGGAAAAGTTTCAAGAGTTACATTCCAATTTTGATAAGGCAAAAATAAATAAAATTTGATAGGATTAAAATATGATACTTGCTTAGAAACTAAGAGACTGATTTCTTAGTCATGAAAGCTGATTATGTATCTTTGGGCCAATCACTTTTTTTGGGCCCAACTCACAATGGTGTTGTTAGAGGAGGAAGGAATATTGGTGTGTTAGTCATCTTGAACTATATATGAAAAAAGGCAAGATAAAAATTTTAAAAATTATTTTTTACAAATTCCAATTTGAGCAAGGGTAGTCACAAGGTAAAACTTTCCCCTTGACAACTATTCAAAAGTAATCAAGACATTAATTGATAAGGCTTTTACCTATATATTTACTGAGAAGTGGGCATCTGACTTCCAGGTAAACTTACTACAAATTCATTTTTAGTCTCCTTATCAAACAACTAAGATTCCACATGAACAAGATAGCAATCTATTAAGATCAATTCTTCTTGTCCAATACAAACCTCTCCGTTGAGTTTAAAAAAAAACACAAAACAATTCTTGGATAAACTGGTATTTGCAAAGTGCCATTGCTTATGTGCTATTTGTATGTTATTCACTTCAATTCAATATGGCTTACTGCTGAGTAAGAGAACAGAAGGATTGCAGCTTTGTTAAAGAGAATTTTAAAAAGCAGAAACAGAACCAAGCATCTATGACTTTATTTGCAATTTTGCAGTATCTTCTGAAAAAACAAAAACTCCTTCAAACTCCCCCTTGCATCTCTTCTGACCACTGGCTTATAATAGCATCAGGAAAAGTGTGTATATAATTAATGTCTCATGTTAGATGCATCAGAACTTAATAAAAGATCAGCTGCTATGGGTAAAAATTGGAGAAAGTAATACTACATACATCACCTTCTAAATCTAAGTAACAGACAAATAAATACAATACACACATATTTCTTAGTACCAACCACTGCAATTAAAAATGAATTCCAGAAGTCCTAGACAAAAAGGGAATTGGCAATCATGAACTTACAAATAGCAAGGTATTCTTAAATTATCATTATTATTTGCTCTTGCCTTTAATCATAGCATCTTCTGAGCAACTGAGAAATTGGCCTCTGGCAATAGCATAAATTCTTACTTATAAATTGGGAATCAAAGGAGCTTCCTAAGAAAAAAGAAAATATGAAGTTGTAACTCCAATTTCTCCTTTTTCTTCCTGGCACTGTGGAGTCTGTATGGGGCCTCGGGAGCTGAACACATTAGTGCTCAGCACAACTTCTGCTTAAGAGCAAATACTGGCAAATGTTCTTGTAGTATCTTATACCCCTGTCACACTGCACCAATGGATGGAAAGAGGATGTAAAATGGAGAAAAACACTTGCCATCCGTTGGTTTAACACGATGCTTCCGTTCTGTACTCACTGCGTCCGTTTTTCTTCCTCTCTATCCGCCAGCATCCGTCTATTGACAGTTCATACCGCCAAACAGTTTGAGCTGCTCAAAACTTCTGAGCGGAAAATGTATCCAGCGGTCCGTTCTGCATCCACTAGGCATATGGGGGACAATCCGTTCTGCATCAGTCGGCATCCGTTACGCATCCGCTATATCCGACAGGCATCCGCTGCGCATCTCGCGCAACTGCATCCGCTCCAGCGGTAAACGGACACAGGGAGGAAGCGGAACGGACGCGGAACGGACGCGCAGCGTTAGTAGCACGGACGGAGAAAGGATGAAAAGCGGATGCCAGCTCGGCAAAGAAAGCATTTAAAACGGAAAAAACGTTTTCGCAGAGGGGACCTATCTTCAGATATTAAGGATGCCTAGAGGATGCCTAGAGGATGCAAAGGGACACATAGTGGAAAACCTATACTGCTATAAAAAGGGGGAGCAAACTCATCTGGATCTCACTTTCAGACCAGCAGCCCAGCTGTGGCAGACCTCTGCTAGCCTTCATCTGCTTCTTGCTCTTCCACAGCATCCAGTCATGTCCACATGGATAAGTAATAAACTCCTTTGGTAGCCACCATCATTCTACAAACAGTGCGAAGCCCATCTACAGGCTCTGTGAACTCTACTACGGGAAGAAAAGGAGGCAGCCAAAGAAGCGTCTGGGTCCGAAGATGGATCGGGAGAAGAGAGCAGAGTACGGACTGTACAACAAGCTGATGGTGGAGCTGAGGAAACGAAGACCCTCGTGCATTCCAGAACTTCATGAGGATGCTTCAGCCATGCTTGACAAAAGTTTGTGGAGTGGCTGACACCCAGGTTGACCAAACAGAGCACCAAACTTCCGGCCCAGCCTGGACCTGGCTCAAGGTGGCACTGACTCTGCGCCACCTGGCCTCAGGGACCACCTACAGGAGCATGCAGTAACGGCTGGAGGTGCCACAACAACACCAATCAACATTGTGGTCAGAGAAGTTGGTGCAGGCCATCATCGAAGAATACCTGGAGGAGCTCCTCCAGTGCCCCTCCATTGAAGAAGGATGGAAGAAAGCTTGGCAGAGCAGTGGTATCAGAGGTGGAACTTCCACACACCGTTGGAAGCCATAGATGGGAAGCAAGCGGCTGCAAAGCTCCAGCCAAGTCAGGGTCCACTTATTTCAACTGCAAGGGCTTCTCTCTCAGCCATCGTCCTCTTCGGCCATGGTCGATGCTGACTACAAGTTCATGTACATCGATGCTTCCAGGCCAATGGGTCAGCTTCAGATGCCCCAGGTATACAACGCCAGTGACTCAAGGAGGAGCTGGAACGCAACCTCATCATGGGCTTCCCAGATCCAGACCCCCTGCCCAACGACACACAAGATGTGCCCTACTTCATCTGGGGGATGATGCCTTCTCCCTCAGAATCTACCTCATGAAGCCTACACTTCAAGAGCTACTCTCAGCCATATACCCGTCTCCGGTGCACGCGCTGTGTGAATGGACTTTGAAGGATCGGCCACGATGTTCCAGTACTTTCACCATCAGCATGGCCTCAAGACGTGGAGTGACGCTGACAGTGCTGAAATGTGCCAAACCTCTGGGCACACGCTTAGACCATTGAGAACCAGCTATCTACTGCTGACATCAGCATCCATCGCAGCAGCGCTGAGAGTTCCGTGTGGCAACCTCTTGGTACATTCATGAATCAACTAGGCTGCCGCACCCTCTTCAGTCCTCCTCTCATTGACGGTAGCGTAAATTAGTTTTTCAATTAGGATCGCTTCTAGAGGCAGGTGATTATGATGAGTAACTGCGCATCCAAGGGCCCCAAAGTTCCCACCATATAAGTCCTTTGCAGTGCTATGAGCTCGGGACTCCAAGGATTGGGGATTTGGCTGGATGAGCAGGATTGATGAACGGGATGCAACCCCCAACAGAGCCTCTACGTGAAGGGAAGAAGCAGCGCAACCTCCGCTGAACACTCGGTGCCAACTCCCCAGCTTGGAGCAGTGGAAGTGGCAAAGACAGGATGTAGATGATTAATGGGTGCTTTCTCAGCCTGTCTCATCGACACGGATGAGATTGGGGCCTATGTATCTTGGGTGGCCTACAGATGAACAGGGCATTAATAAAGAGTTGTGTTTATGTTGACATGTGTGGCATCAATTGATTAATACGTATTGATAACGAAGGGCCATAGGTTGTGGCACCTGGGAGGTGGGACCATACAGTCCCACGATAGCTTACACTGGAGGTTTATCTAATCCCCACAGCTATCCTCAACCCAATCCCAATCAGCTATCTTTAACTCATCCCAAAGGTATCCTGCCCATCCCATCAGCTATTACCGCATTCCAAAGGTATCGCCTGCCCACCCAACTGCTATCCCTTACCCATCCCACAAGCAGCAAAAGCTTTAAAACCATTTCTCTAAAAACGTTTCCACCAAGTACTTTATTTAATAAAAATAATTGAAGCAAGTGTGTGAAGCAAAGATAATCTTCATTAATAACAAGCTGTAAAGAAAAAATGACCCAAGTCAAAGTGTCCAAATAAAGTCTACGTAGCCACCCAGTCTCTGGAAGCTCTTAATCAGTACTCGGAGGTGTGCCACAGTTCTCAGGGGTGAAGGGTCAGGTGCTGTGGGGGTGGGTGCTGCTGGAGTGCTGGTCTGAAGCCGCACTGGGGTGCTGGCCCCGAGAGGACAAACAGGTGCTGGTGTGTTGAGTGAAGCTCTCGGTACGCTGCGCTCAGCCCCGTGATGTTGAGAGCTCCTTCCTTTACCATGCCATGAGTGTCAGCCCCAGTACCGACGCGACAGATGTACTGAGGCTGGGCTTTGCTTGTGGGGTGGAGGAAGGAGCAGTGTATGGGCTGTCTGGTCCTGTCAGCGGGTGGGACTGGAGTGGGTGGCATCGTGGTGACGTGGTGGGCATGCAGTGGCAGCAGTGGCGTGAGTGGCATTGGGGCATCAGTGGAACTGGTGGCAACGGTGGCGCGTCTGATTGAGGCCTCGTGCCTGTACTGGGAAGGGCTTGCTGCTGGTCTGCTGGACCTCCTGGTAGCCGTAGCCCTGGTAAGGTGAAGGGCCTGTGGGAAACCACTTGGAATCGGGAGGGACATCACCTGGGTGGAGGAGACAGACCTGGACTGGTGGGAGCAGGCTTCCTCTGGATCTGGAGGTTTTTGAAGCAGCAATCGGTGATACGGTCCTTCACGCACTTGTACTGGGGTTCTGGCATGGTCCGTGAGGGTTGGTTGACATAGGTGAGGAAGGGCTCTGCAGTGGAGGATGAGGAGTCGATGTGGACCAGCTGAAGAGGAGAATTCTGACGCTGCTTCTGATGGTGTCCCTTATTCGCACAGGCAGTGTGGCTCTCGGCCCCTCCTGTCTGGGCTCTCTGCCTTTCTGTGCGAGTGGAGCTGGGGGTGGATGCCGGGTGGGACTGTGGGGAAGTGCCGTCCTCCTCTTCTCCCACTCGCGCCAGGGAGTCCTCAAACAAGTCGCTCACGCCACGGTTAACGAACTGTCCACGGGTTTCCTCCGCCGTGGGAATGCTCCACAGTAAACCGTGCCTGGAAGACAGGAGCTGACTCTTGGCCGAAGAGGACATGGCTCTCTCAGCAGGCTGCGGAGAAGATAGGGTTGTGAGGGGGCTGCTCCTTCGGTGGCGAGATCTCACCCTCCACGGAAGCTGCACCTGGCGGCATGACATAGTTCTCTCTATCTGTCAGCTTGAACCATGGCCTGGCCAGATTTCTTGAGGTGCAGCTTCCTGTACCAGGTGTGGCAATATGTTTCCACCAGCCGAGGGCAACCTCCGATGGTGTAGCCCGAGACTCTCTGCCTTCTCTCTCCAAGCAGCCGCTTCCTTTTGGTGTCGCGCTGTAGCGCCCTGTGTCCCTTCCGCCACAGATAGTACATTCTCTCTTCAGCCACTCCAGCACCTCATCCTCGTGTTCCTCCTAATGGAGTATTGCTCTCTCCTGATTTCCGTATATGCTTCTTCTCCCTTTGGCAGGACCAGATAGGGCCCCTCAATCAGAAGGGCTTTCCAAGTTTGTAGGGGCTGCTGCCCCACCATCCATAGCAGCAGCGGCAGCAGCAGCACCAGCAGGACCAGGATCAGCAGCACACCACCAAGCAGGACCGAGGATCAGCAGCAGCAGAGTAAAGCAACGCAGCAGCGCCAGCGGAGAGGAGCACGAGCAGGACGAGGAAGCAACGAGCAGGAACGAGAGCATGAGCAAACACAAGGATGAGCAGGAACCAGCAGCACAGCAGGACGCAGCAGGCGAGCAAGACCAGGAGCACGAGCAGGACAAGCAGGGCCAGCAGTGACGAGCAGGACCCACACGTAACGAGGAGCAACTACAGCAGAGTAAGCACCACAGAAGCACCACGCGCCAGAAGCATCATCATCTCAGCTCCTCCAGAAGCAGCATCACAGAAGACCAACGCCAGAAGCAGCGCATCAGCAGAAGTAAGCACGAGGCCAGAGACGCACCACCCGCCATACAGCATCACCTCATCAGCTCCTCCGCAGAAGCAGAAGCAGCAATCAGCAGAAGCCCGCAGCCGCAGAATGAGCGAGCCCAGTGCTACAGAAGCCCGCAGCAGAATAGCAAGAGTGAGGGACCAGGGGTGGGAGGGTGGCCCTGTCCTCTCTTGCAGGGCTGGCAGCAGAATGGCTGACGCTTTCTCTTCTTCCCCATGGTTGTGGGGTTTGCTGGCTGGCAGCAAGGCTGGCAAGCAGGCAGGCAGGCAGCAAGGCTGGCAGGCAAAGGCTGGCAGGCAGACTGTGTAGGCAGGCAGCAAGTGCGGCAGGCAGGCTGGCAGCAAAGGCTGGCAGGGAGGCTGCGACTGGGCAGGCAGCAAGGCTGGCAGCAAGGCCACTCGATGTGTCCTGGAAGCGGTCTTCGTCTGAAATGGATGACCTCTTGGAGCTGCTTTCCCTTTATATCCGCGGGCTTGACGCAATGCATCACTCCCTGCATGCACAGTGAACGCTGTGGCATGCCGGTTAGGCATTTCGCTAGGCTTCCGCTCTTGCATTCCGCTCTGTCTCCGCTCCTGCATCCGCTCTTCTCGTTCCGCGTCCACTTTGCTGCGGCCCCCGGAGCCTTGCGGATGTGCATCCGCCTCCATCCGCTCAAATCCTGCAGGCTTCCATTCCGCATCTGCTTTCCATCCGCCCTGCATCCTCCCCCGTCACGTCTTCTTCCGTGTTATCCGCTCTGGTTATGCATAATTTTTGGCCCCTTTTGAGAGCGATCAACAACGGACTGGAACATTTTTCTCCGTCAGCTGTGTCCTTTTTTACTATACGTTTTTCATTCTATGGCCCAGTGTGGACAGGGCTTTAAGAGATATTTATCTATCTGAAAAATAAATTTGGAAACAAATAATTCTACTTCTGCCAAAGGAAACCTGGTTTCCTATCCTGAGCCACGATTAAACAACAGTTTGAATTTTTCAACAGCTTGTTTGAAACCCCATTGAAAGTAGGAACCTAGTAGAAGGGGCGGAGCTGGCAATCACGATGATACACACTTGCAATCTCAAGAGGTTTTTGAGAATTGCAGCCGATATCTTTGCCCTGGACGTCCAAACGGACCTAAACCGTCCCAGGAGTGGTGATTAATGAAGGGCGTGTCCTGTAGACCCAGGGAATATCGAAAAAGTCCTGGTTGATCCATCGAGAAGCCCTTTTGCCAACGGCAGAGAGACAGCTATCAAAGCTGCTGAAGTTGGGACAGCTACCGACGGAAGTAGGCTGAAAAGAGAAAGTGTGTCTGTTTGGTGAGAATTTTTTCTTTTTTATTATTCTAAACTAAAAGGACACCCTAAGGGAAAAAAAAAGAATCTGTTAAAAAGTTTTTGACAGAACTGAATGAAGCCATCGGTTTTTAAAGCAGAAGTGTCAAAGTAAGGCTTTGTTTTGTGTTTCTATGGTTGGATTCCTATGTGATTCTGGGCATTTGCTACTGGACTTGGTTTTTCCTCTCCCTTAATATCCTTTTTTTCTTCTCTTCTTTTTGATTTTGTAATATTTTAGGTTAGAGGCTTTTTTATAAATATTTTAGAATCAGAGGCTCCGTCTTAAGGGAGTGCTCCATTAGAGCCTCCTTTTTTTATACTTTTTTTATTACGTTCTGTCTGGGAAAGGGGGGGAGAGTGAAGAGTTAAAGAAAAGTTTGTAACACTGCCAACTAGAGGCTTGAAAATTATCAAGATGAAGCTGAGAAAGAAAGCTCTGAAAAATTCCCTTTTTCAAGGACATTTCTACGTGATAAGATAGAGGGAAGAGCATGGGAGAGTGTTATTGAGGTGTTCTTCTGGATTTCTATCAACAATTGAAACTTGGTCTTTGAAGTTGGAGAGAATTTTAATGACAAAGAGACTTGGGAATATGATTAAATATTAAATAAGTGGCAGTGTGTCTTTTTATTTTCTTAATTGTGCTACCCCCCTTACCAGCTGTACTGTTCATTTTTTTTCTTTTTAAAACCTTTAATTTTTGTCAATATTTCCATCTTTGCTTAAAGCCCCTGTCACACCAAACGGATGGTAATGAGGATGGTAAATACGGATAATAACACTGCCAATCTCGTTGGTTAACGTGATGTTCCGTTCTGTACTCACTGCCTCATTTTGCTTACCTCTCTAATCCGTCCATGCAATCCGTCTATGACATTTCATCTGCTGCAGAAAGGTTTTGAGCTGCCTCAAAACTTTTGAGGCGAAAAATGTATCCAATGCATCCGTTTCTGCATCCTCTAGGCAATACGGGGCATCTGTTCTGCAAATCCATTAACGCATTCTGCTATAGCCGCTAGGCAATCCGCTGCACATCGCGCATTCAAATGTCCGTTCCAGCGGTAACGGACGCAGGGAGAAGTGGAACAGACCGCAGAGTTTAGTAGCACAGACGGAGAAGGATAAAAGGGGATGCAAAATCGCATCTGCATCATCCGCATATGCATCCGCTACGCATTGTGCTCTGCATCCTCTACGCATCCTCTACGCCATCCGCTCATGCATCCGCTTTTCCATCCGTCCTGCGTCCTCCCACCCATCTGTTCCTTTCCGTGTTTATCCGCTCTGGTTATTGCAATTTTTGCCGCTTTTGAGAAAACGGATAACAACGTGGAATGGAACATTTTCTCATCCGCTGTGTCCTTTTTTACAAAAACGTTTTTGCATACCGTTGGGCGTGTGAACAGGCCTTAATATTTTAAAGGGAAAGCCTCAAAATTTTCTTTTTTTTTTTCCTTCTCCTTTGGGAATTTTTTGTTTTTTATCTATTCTTTTGGTTCAGCTTTTTTATGCTTTTTTTTTATTTGAGAATTTTCAAATTGGATTAAGGTTGTTGAAGAAACATGAAGAATTATTTTTATTTTCTCAATTTTTTTTTTTTGCTCTTTTTTGAACCTTTTTTATTTTCTCCTATCTTTCTACCCTAATTATTGATTGGATTAAGGTTAAGAAGAACGCTGAAGAAATTTTTTCTCCTTTTCCTATTTATTATTATTGGGGTTTTTCTCTCTACCATTTTTTTTTTCAATTTTGGATTATAATTTTGGATCATAATTGATTAGGGAAGGAGAGGAATATTGAAGAGCCTGAGATCCTGAATTGTTTTAAAATGAGTAGGAAGTTTTATAGTTTTCTGGCTCTCACCTTTCTACTTCCGTCCCAACATCTGGAGGATCAACGTTCAATTCAGACAATTTTAAAGCAAGACAAAGATCAAAAAAAGAGTGACTCTTAACAGATGAATTTATGCAAGGAATCCAAGACCTTAAAAATAAAATCAGACACCACTGAAAAAGAGACAGAAAATATTGACAAAGAAGCAGAGAATATTGAACAA
Source organism: Laticauda laticaudata (assembly GCA_004320025.1). Lineage (NCBI taxonomy): Eukaryota > Metazoa > Chordata > Lepidosauria > Squamata > Elapidae > Laticauda > Laticauda laticaudata. Next base: position 33,437 of record BHFT01015370.1, on the reverse strand, counting down.
AGGAACAGGGAAAACTGATGAAACAGTGGAGAATATTCAACATAATGATGGTGAAGTATGATGAGAGATTCTCCAAAAGAATTGAAGGAGAAGATAAACAAAGAAAAGAAGATTGGAGATATTGATAGAAGATTAACGTAGTTGAACAAGATAAAAGTGGGAAGATGCTGAAATGGGAGATGAACAGATCAGTAATTCTATCTCAGATTGTCAAAATATAGAGAAGAAAAAGACAAAATCTAGCTGAAATAATGATAGACAATATGGCTGAAGCCTTTGGAAATAACAGAAGAGAAGATGATGGATGGAGTAGTATGAGGTATCCGAGTTTTTTAACAAGATATGCGATGAGAAATAACCTTACGCCAAGAGAAGTTCATATCGATTTACAAAAAAAGCCATTTAAAGCACAAATATTACAAGTGGTAAGAGAAAAAAACATTGAAATACAAAGGCAAAGGAGATTGTGGTTTTAAAGCAAATACCCAGAAGGATGGAGAGATGAGAAGACAATATCAATGTTGACTAAAAATGCTATTGAAAAAAGAGGTGATATAGATGGCTAAATCCCAAGAAGGGTTAATGTTTACCATGGCAAGAACAGAGACATAGAATTGACTCAATCAAGAAGCAGAATTATTTTAATGGCGAATTTTTTGGAAGGAGAGAGGAGGAGGCAGAAAAAGTTATTTCACTAAAATTGAATTTCAAGACAACAAAATGGAGCAACTGAAAAAGAAGAAGGCACAGTAGGTGGATCGGTGGAGACTAAAGAACAAGCAGTGAATCAAGAATCTACCGAGGCTGCCAAACCTAATTATAAAGCATAATCATGGAAGAGAAGAAACTGATTATAATGAATATAAATGCGACTTAATTCAGCCTGTTTAAAGAAGGAAAATTTTTTCACAAAGTTAGAGAAACAAAATTTGATATAATTTGTCTACAAGAAGTACAATTAAAAAACAATATGAACAATTATCGATAACAACCAAATTAAAGGGAATATTTACTTCTTTGACTCATGTAAGAAAAGAGGAGTGGGTTTTATATACTTAAAGAGGCCACTTAGCAAAATTGATTTAATACTGATGAAGACGGAAGAGTATTAATGGGAAATAATGGACAATAATACGAAAACACTCATTGATTGCAATTTATGCTCCGAAAATGATTAACAGAAGAATTTTATAAAAATTACAATGAAAATAATTGAACTGGACTATGTCATATAGTTTTATGAATGGGAGATTTCAAATGGAATTGTAGACAATAAACTGGAACTATATAGCAAAAACACAAGCACACATAGAACGCCACTCTTCCTCTCAAATAGGATCCTCTATTACTTATAACATGCATACATTATGTTAGCTGAAATACTAGGAAACTTACACAATATGTCATTGAGTATCTAGTAGAAGAACGCATGTATAACACCACACCACCTTATATAGTCTCTGTTACTGCGCAAGATAGCATATTTATCCTGAGTCTTGTCTTTAAGATAAGGATAGTGATATGTCTGTGACTTTCTCTCGCCAAGTAACCTCCATATATAATATTCCAGAATCAAATTAATTTCGAAACAAGTAACTGTTGGGTCAGACCAATCCAGTGAACAATTAAAATTGGAAAGGAAAAAAAAGACAGATTCAATGAATGGACGTTGAAATAATACTAATTTCTAAAGGGAGAATAGGATTTTTATACAGTGGATGAACCAAACCAAGCATAAATATATGCCATCTGGTTTTTTTGGCTATATGAGGAGAAACATGCATTGAGAACTATTCATACATATGTTTGTGACCACAGATTGGAGAGCATTGACACTCGAAGCGCACTTGATAATAGACTATCAAACAGAAGAAAAGCCGAACTATACGTGAGAATATTATTGTATATCTATTGAGAGGTCATATCTGGTGATTGAGATATATGAAGAATGAGTTGGCAAAATGACTCGAAAAAGAACGTTGACGCACATGGAGAGAACGTAGCTCATACTATCAGAGATGATACCAATGTTAAGTTATCTCTCATAAAATGGATACAATTTAAACAGTGAAAATGATAGATTATTAAATAGGATGAACAGTAAGAATTAGTATCACATGGAGAGTACATAGGTTAGATATATACTGCTGCTCAAACAGAAGTTTATGTCATTTGGTTAGTGGAGCATAACATTGCAACACTCAAACCTTTATTGTTAAGTGTTTGTTTAGATCGCATTATTCAGACTTTAGCATATGTGATAAAATATTACAAGTAATAAAAGTATTAATGAGCATTTAGATACAACTGATCAAAGTATTTAGGCACACGAACAACACTAATGAAGGACCTACACTGCATCCTCGAATAACCAGTGGGACTTTGTTAGTTGGAGGAAATGTGACTATAATGGAGGCGCATAATTGGCACAGAATATAACTATATATAGATAGTGATGTGAGTAGGGAAAAAGAAGATTGTATATAGATCTGGTGTTATTTTGTTACTAGTATCGCTCTAAGCAGTGTTTGAGAGAACGCTATATCAGGGGATAACTTTTTGCATGTCAGAGCAGACGCATTTGTGAGTCATCAGTTAAATAAGTGAGGACTGATATTCACTCATAACAACCTTAATTAACTATCGACTACGAGCACTAGACTTGTAAAGGCAAATTAGGAGGGAGAGGGTATACTCTCATAGAGCAGTTTAGTTCACGCTTGAAGTGAAGCGTCCGATAATGTCAATGCAATTACTCAAAATGCACCATTTTCTTGTTATCCACCAACTGCACTACTATAGGCTATTAGCTTATATAGCTTCATATTTCTTAATTACATTACCGATTATTATTATGCTTCTTTTGGTGCCATGAAACATCACTACTCTTGAATATATAGTATTTATGGACACCACATGAGGTGTCTGATTATAACTTATATTATAATAAATTGGTGTGCTAACACGTGGTGAGGTTATAGAGGACCAAGATGCTACGTAGAAATATATATCCAGGTTATTATAATATAGTTATATCTAAAGATGTCTTATGATCATCTTTAGTGATGGAGAGAAATTTGGGTCTGCTAGACATATTAGTAGAGAGTATTCAGCTAACCTAAGGAGATACACAACGTATGAACAGTGAGGGCTGTTAAAGCTAGCTCAGTTTAGGCAAAGTGTGGAGAGGTCTTATGGGTGGTCGGGAATGAGAACGAAGAATAAATTGAGTTTCTAGGGAGACCATAAAAATCGAGCATCGCATTGGTGATTGGTAGTGGAAAAGATTGTATTATAGTGACTCATTATTACTGAATTTAAAGACTCAGTATGAGTAATTTAGATTGTTTATTTATTGTGGTGGAATATGTACTTTATCTTTTATTCATGCCACAGTGTCTAGAGTGTAGATGTGTCTATAAAAGTGAGTGTTCGTAAAATTGATTATTAAATATTCAGAGGTAGGTAGTGGGATTAGATTCTTTTTCTGAGCTCTTTAAAAACTCACCCGGGAAAATATAGAACCAAATATTTGGTGAGTCATGGTGGAGCAGGATGAGACATATTCGTGAGATAATGTGAGCTTTAAATTCTTTGGATCTCAATAGCTCTTAGCAGAATGAGATAAGTTTACATTTGAAATTGGAGGCACCATATGAGAGTCACACACGCCAAATCAATTATTCTCACTCGAAGAAAAGATATTTGGAGAGAGGACCATTATTGTTGCTATGCGAGAGTGTCTGAAGGATAAACAGAGCCACGAGATATACCTCACATTAGAAATATGCAGTCAGTAATTCTTCTCTACTGGGTGCATAACTATTATATGTATAGTTGAGTATTACATCGAGGATGTAATTTTTCTATTTTACCTGTGTTTCTTATAGTTAATTCATAGTATAGCTATTTCACCACTGAGAGCAATTTTGTTTTTGGGGTGTATATTTGGGCCAGAGACTAATATATGAATTTTGCTAATAGTCCCAATAAACTAAGTTAAAGTATAGCTATCTCGCAAAGTATGATTATCAAATTATAGTCAAATTATTTCCAAATAGATGGTAAATACTAGTATTTGGGTTAACATTTTTGATTGATGTGAGATATGAATTCTCAATTATTGTAATGTAACTGTAATTGGAGGCTATGCAAATCGAGAGCAACCCCTCGTACCAAACAAAAACTTGTAAATCCAACCGACACACCTGTTTGTATCTTTATGAGAAGAAAGTTGGGATGTTTTTATGTTTTGTTGTTTTTGTTTTTCTTTAAAAATCATATAAAACTCAACCAAAAAAAAAAAAGAAAGTAGGACTAGTACATTCTCTAACTATTTTCCCCCCTGCAGACAGATAGAGAATAAATCAGAATCAGAGAAAACATATGCTGATACTAGCTATCCTTTAATGTTCCTGTGAAGCAAAGAGACCATGTTAAAGCTTTCTTATGGCAACACATGCAAAAAATACCACTATAAAATACTTGGATAAAACTGATTTTCTATTGTCTATTGCTTGTTTCTACATTAAATTGAATTCTAACATGACATGATCACTCCCCCTCCCCCCAAAAAAGTTCCTGCAACTTCAACCCCCTCTATCATTTCTTCTCTGTTAGTAAGAATTAGGTCTGGTATAGCTGTCCCTCTAGCTTCCTCCCTTATCTAGGTTGGTCAGGAACCTGTTTGATTTCCCACCTGATGAAGAGTTTGCTTCCCAACTGATGTCAGGGTAGTCTAAGTCTAAGTCCCCCATTACTACTGTGGTGTGTTTTCTACATGTAATTGTTAACTGACAATATATTTGTTGTATATACAGGTCTGGCTACAGAATAGAAACTTAGTTGCCCTGTGGGATGATGAGAGCCAAGAAAAAAGGTGTGTGTGTGCGTGTGTACAATTGTGTTTGTCTTCCTGAATCTCTCAACAATTTGATACCATCAATCATTCTGGGATAAGCTGACAAGAGATGAGATGTGTGAGCACTGTATTCTGATAGTTCCACCAGTTTCCAGAAGATGATGTTAAGGAATTACTCTTCGGCTTCATGGCAGGTGGTTATGTAGTCCTTCCCTCCCATTTTATCCTCTAGGCTATTTAACATATATTTTAAATTCCTGGAAATGGCCATCCAGAGTTGTAGACTGAGGTGCCTTCAATATCAGGATGATGTCTACCTTGTTTTCTTCTAACACAAGTAAGGTGGCTGGTGTTTTGCATCTGTTCTTGGACAGAGTAATGGAATGGATGTCAATCAATAAACTAGATTCAATATAGTATGGTCTAGCAGTTAAGGTATCAATCTAGAAAGCAGGAGACAGTGAGCTCAAGTCCCACCTTAGCCATGAAAGCCAGCTGGGTGACCTTGAGCCAATCATTCTTTCTCAGCCCAACTCACCTGACAGAATTGTTGCTGAGAGGAAAATAGAAGGAGGAAGGTGTATTGAATATATTTGTCATGTTGAGTTATTTGTAAAACTAATAATGGTGTGATATAAATAAAATAAAAGACAAAGTTACTGTCCATTTAAGCCATACCCTGCCTGCCCTGGAGTGGTCTACACTTGCGCTAAAGGAAGAAGTTTACAGTTTAGGGGAGCTTCTAGATCCATCACTGACACTAGAGCCATGATGGTGAACCTATGGCATGCATGCCATAGATGGAAATATTTCCGGAAATACCAGAAGTGACAAAATGGGCCCATTTTTCAGCCTCCAAAGGCTGCAGAGGCTTCCCTTGAGCCTCTGAGAGGCTGAAAATCAGCTGGGAGGCATGCACATGCACAGTGCAGGTAAGGGGGTAGCGGGGGGGGGGTCGCACAGGGGCATGGGGGACACACGCATTGCCTTCTGGGTGCTGGCACAGGTGCACAATTTTTGGCACAGGAGCCCCAAAAGGTTAGCCACCACTGCACTAGAGGTTTAACTGGTTTTGGTGGTGTCATGGCCAGAATTGCTTTTTCAGCTTCAACTGATTTAGACCTTTTACCAATATGGTCATATTATATTAATTCTTTATCATCTATATTGGCTGCTGATTCTTTTACAGAGCCAATTCAAAATGGTGGCTTAGGACCAGATTATTTGAAGGAGTGCCTTCTTCCACACTGCATCACCTGCCCAGACTTCATAAGGAAAAAAAATTCTTCCTCAAGGAAAAAACATCGTACAGTTCAATGGTGGGTTTCAAAAAAATTTACTACCGGTTCTGTGGGCGTGGCTTGGTGGGCATGGCAGGGAAGGATACTGTAAAATCTCCAGTCAGAAGTAGTATTTGCCAGTTCTCCAAACAACTCAAACAGTTTGATTTCACAGAAGTGTGATTGACTTGGAGTTACAAGTGTTCCCTTTATTTTTTGAGCAGTGTAGTTTTTTTTAATTACCTGCCTTTTTGTATTGCTTTGAAGATTGAAGACTAATTTGCAGCTATTTAATTTATATGATGCTTTTATTTTCATATATTGTATCTTTTGATTCATATTATATTTTAAGCATGCTTTATTGTAAAGCTATAGTAAACAGAATGGCAGAACCTGGAGGAAAGTGAAAAGGGAGATCAGCTTAGAATTGTTACACAGTCACAAATAACTAAGCCCAACCCACCTTGAATGCTGTTGGTCCTTATCTAACTAATCAGCTATCTACCATTAGTTGAGAAGATTCCCTGTGCATGGACTTTAGCAATAAATCAGTTTAATTGAAAGTGTGGATCTGGTCTTTTATGCTTGATAAGACTGCTCAGAAAGTTTTAGCCATTAAGTGGTTTAATAAATAGATACGTCGGCAAATAAATAAACACTAGATCAACCTCTACTAGAATGAAGACTATGAAGATACAGGCAAGAAATCTTGCAGATGACAACACTGGCATTAATGATAGAGAGTGTTAAAACTTGGCTCTGTCAACTACTGTGGGCATCCAATAGTAGCATACAACCCCAGGAATAGCTGGTGACTTACGGGTGTTCCATCTTTTAAAACTTAACTTTGCTTGCTAAATTTGTCTGGATTCTAATAGATTTTATGGTAATTTGTAAATGGCCCGGTGATAATGAGATGGACAGTACATACAACACCTTTGATTATAAATAAATAATAAAAAGCAGATCCTTGATGGAGGAGGAAAGAATTGGAATGAGTCATCTGAAACACCCTAAATAGCATTTGCAACCCAGATCAGTAACTCAAGAGACAATACAAGCAAACTTAAGTACCTCACTGGTTGGAGACTGAGAGACAGATAATTGCAGGACTTTACTGAGATCAAGTTGGGAGCATTGAAATGGGAAATGTGGTGAAGAAAACATGACTTGATGTATGAATTTGAGAAGTATATTCTTTAGAGTTGCAGAAGTGAATGGTTTAATATTAGCAAGAATTGCCAGATTACCCTCCCTCCTCCCTCTTGCAAAACTAGAGTGTTTTAGAGGGAAATGGAGTAAGAAAACAAGAATGTAGGGCATTGGTAGTTTTATTTTCCCCATTTCCTGATTGGCAGCCTAGATAGCCTTTCTATTCAAGGTCTAAGGAGGGTATGTACTCAAATGGTGGTATAAAACTGCATCACAGAGCAATGGAGGTAAAGTTGGCCACTATGTGAAAGGATCGAAGGAGAAAAGAACACAGGGAGCCAGCATAAAGCAATCCACAGTTCGGCTGTTTGGAGCTTTTTTCAGGGCAAGATCTTGCCAAATGACCACATTTTGGAAAATATGGCAGTGTAAAGAAATGTGTGGCAGTTAATAGATACGTAGTAGGAGGGAGAGAGAGGGAGAGAGAATGGATGGATGGATGGATGAATAAATGAATTCTGGATGTGTGTTGTGTGACATTATATCTGATTGGTGGAATGCTGTCAGACAATGTTGAGATGATCAAGCCTGGAAAATAAATTTGGAATCATTTTTTTCCTAATGATTTCCAACTAAATTTGAAAAATAATTCATTATCTCAAGCTAATTATCTGTCATAGACTGATCACAACATCAAAATCAAAATGTATCTTTTTTTTACTTTTTTCACACCCACAACACGCTCTCTATGCTATTTTTTCCAACCCAACTATTATACATGACCCAGTCTTGCTTCTTACTCATCAAATATTTATGCACCATGCTGTTTTAGCTATGATTAGAAGAAAAAAAAAAAAGGGGGGGGAATCTATCTACCCTACCCTTTTTGGTGTTCTTTGCCACCAGGCTCATAGCCATAATAATAGGGGAATGGATGAGAAAAAGCATCCTTCTTTATTGTGCCCAACATATTGCACTGTTAAGAGCAGCAAAAACAAGGAGGTAACTCTGCAAGTGAATGAAAAGAAGGATTTAAACTTCAAACCTGAAAAGAACTTTTGGGAACTGCAAAGCTCATCTCAGAGTAAAGGCAGGCTGTATGAACTACTGAGATTCATAGTACAAAGAAAAAAAAAGACATTTGATTGTATCATTACTTTCTGCTATCTATTGCTTTGCTTGGGGCTATAAATGCAGGACATAATATAGTGCATCACAAACATCCAACAATATTTTTGAGGTAAAAGAGGCTATGAAACACTCCACGAACTGTCAACCCTAGTTAAATAAATATAGGACATATATTTATCAAATTCTCAGTTTGGCTGCACTGAAATGAATACATGAATATTTAAAGACATTATTTATGCCTGTTTTCAAAATTGGAATGCTATCTTATCATCTTTCTTCCATGCTTTGTACTGAAAAGCAAGATCTGTCAGCAGAATTTATTTATAAGTAATAAGGAATCTCTTATGTTCCCCCCCCCCCTTTCTCTCTCTCACACACAAATACATAACTTTGCAAAGGCAACAACTGGCACTGGTTCAAATTCCCACAGTCTGGCAGTGCTGATAATGTCAATTTTGCCTTTCAAATTATAATGACAATTTTAATGCTTTGAAATGGTCCTAACTATCATGTATGAACAAACTGTGTTTACTCTCTGGACAGAATTATTCACATATTGACTTGGATCCCTTTTCTTTTTATTGCTATGAGTTGATTATTTACACAGTATGTCCCTGCTGAATTATCTGAACATAGCAATATTGGCTCTACAAACATACAAGATATTGGATTTAAGTCGCATACCATATTAGTTCACAATAAAATTGCCTGATCTGTGCTGTTATATTTAAAAACTATTTGAGATTTAAAGCACCAGCAATGTAATGTGGATCATAACACTATCTTTTTTTAATGATGAAAACAACATCTTAAAGTAATCAAGCTATATTTCCATTTGTAAGGAAATTCTATCTATTAATATAACGACTGGAAAAAAAGTATCTCTGTCATTCAACATCAACATTGTGTATACAGTTCAGATATGAACAAGTAAACAGTTTTTCTTCATCCATTTTGTATCCTGCTTTTCATATGTTTGACTCGAAAAACATTGAAAAATCACTTCGTCAATATTGAAAAAACAGTTCCAAATCCACAAGTATACACTGAAAAGTAAAATATTTATGAACAAAGTAAAAAAATATGAAGAACACACAAAATAAATAATATGAAGAAACCAAAACCAAAGATAATCATTTATATTACCACATCAATGGTCAAAAGAATGATACACTGTTAGAGAATGGAGTTTAAGCCCCCCCCNAACTGAAGCTCAGCAAGGCAAAGGAGAAAAATCAGGTAAGGATAAATGTTTTTTTTTTTTTTAAATGATTGAACCATGATTTATAAATGTTAAATGAACACAAATCATTAAATGAACAGTAATTAATCTTTTTATCTGCAAGGACACCCTAATACTGTGATGTTCCTTGATATGCACTAACAAAATAAAAAACACAATTATTTGAAACACCCTTAAACTGTGGATTTCTAATCCCATTGATTTAAGGGGAATTCTTGAATTCAAGGCCAGGAACAAAAGAACATTCATGTTTAGGCAGGAATGTTTCTCTTATATGCTTGCTGGTTTTAAAATGTAATTATGCTGCAAGATTCAACATTAAATCTTATGCATCTGATTAACTGAGCAAAAATCATGGAATTGGATGGTATAATAGCATTTGAACCAATAACTGCTCCTTAATATAGCACCAGGGAATCAAGATTTCTTATCACTCTGAAACACAGATACTCTCACAGACATGCATACAGCAAACAGCCCAGGTCCGCTTTCTGGTCAGCAAAATAAATGGCTTCATTGTGATACTTGTACAATAAGCCAAGACGAGCTGCTATTTTAATTAATCAAGTTTCATAATTTTAAAGAAAAATAAATAGAAATAGAAATATTTCTTCAGCTTTAAGGAAAAAAAAGACCGACTGGTTTCCTCAAGATTTCTACATATGCTGAATGGATGACCTCTAGGGAGAGGCAGAACATTTGAATCAGCAAAGGAAAAAAAAACTGGCTCTGAGAATAATAGAAGGTAATTAATGGTGAGGACTAAATGTCTTTCATTTTGGTAGTGTCACAAAACAGATAAAAACATTTGTGCAGTGTAACTAGATTGTTTTGAATGCATACCCTCACATGCTCACTAATACATACACGCACGAAGTATTAGAAGCTTTGCAAAAGATATGGTTCAGTTCAATATTTTATTACTGTCAATGTCCAGAAAGCCCAACAACGTATGGGTTTAAGGATTCCCTTTCAATTTATCACTCAAGATTAAATCCATCCTCAATTAATGCTAAACATATGGTGAGACAGGTTTACAATCGATAGCACAAGGATGTATTTTGTTTCACAGCAAATAAAGCAACACCCAATGAAATAAACTGTTTACTTACAGTGTTAAAATTTGGGAAAAGCCCAACAGCAGAACTGCTCTCCACAGGGAAGGGCACAAATGATTTGACATCCAGAGAGGGCTGCATCATAAGGGTAGGTGTCCGGACAAGCGCTGGGAGTGAAGTACTATGGCACGTGCTGCCTGCAGAGAGGAAGACTGTTAAAAAGGATCATGACTTTACAGCTAGTCCTTATGACCACAATTGACCCCAAATTTTTGTTGCTAAGTGAAGCATTTGTTAAGTGAATTTTACCCCATTTTATGACTTTTGGTACTACCATTGTTAAGTGAATCACTTAGTTAAGCTAGCAACGCAGTTGTCAAGTGAATCTGGTTTCCCCATTGACCTTGCTTGTAAGAAAGTCATAAAAGGGGATCACGTGGCCTCAGGCCACCGCAACCATCATAAATGAGTCAGTTGCCAAGCACCTGAATTTTGATCATGTGACCATGAAGATATACAACAGTCATAAGTGTGAAAAGTAGTTATAAGTCACTTTTTTCAGTGCCATTGTAACTTTGAATGGACACCAAATGAACTGTTATAAGTTGAAGACTCCCTCTATTTAAAAAAAAAAACCTTCACCAAACATCAAAACATATCAATTTCTTTCAGTAAATAGCACTGGCTCAAAAAATAAAGGGAACACAAAAATAAGACATCCTAGATCTGAATGAATGAAAGATTCTTATTAAATACTTTGTTATTACATAGTTGAATGTGCTGACAACAAAATCAACAAACAAAAATTATCAATGGAAATCAAATTTAGTAACCATGGAGGTCTGGATTTGGAGTTACACTCAAAATTAAAATGGAAAAAAACACGACAGGCTGATCAACTTTGAAAGTAATGTTCCTTAAAACAAGTCAAAATGAGGCTCAGTAGTGTGTGTGGCCTCCACGTTCCTATATGACTTCCTACAACACCTGGGCATGCTCCTGATGAGGTGCCGGATGGTCTCCTGAGGGATCTCCTCCCACACCTGGACTAAAGGCATCCCCCCAACTCCTGGCAAGTCTGTGGTGCAACATGGCGTTGGTGGATGGAGCGAGGCACGATGTGCCAGATGTGTTCAATTGGATTCAGGAGTTCTGGGGAACAGGCGGCCAGTCCATAGCATCAATGCCTTCGTCTTGCAGGAACTGCTGACACACTCCAGCCACAATGAGGATCCAGCATTGTCATGCATTAGGAGGAACCCAGGGCCAACTGCACCAGCATATGGTCTCAGCAAGGGACCTGAGGATGCTCATCTTGGTACCTAATGGCAGTCAGGCTACCTCTGGAGAAATATGGAGGGCTGTGGGGCTCCCCTAAAAAATGCCACCCCACACTATTACTGGCAGGCATTCAAAAGTGACCAAACGCATCAGCCAGAAAGCAAAGGAAGCTGAGAAGTGGTCTGTGGTCACCATCTGCAGAACGCACTTCTTTATTGGGGATGTCTTGCTAACTGCCTATGCTTTCCACCTATTGTCTATTCCATTTTGCACAACAGCGTGTGGAAATTGATTGTCAATCAGTGTTGCTACCTAAGTGGAAGTTTTGATTTCAACAGCAGAAGTGTGATTGACTTGGAGTTATACTGGGTTGTTTAAGTATTCCCTTTATTTTTTTGAGCAGTATAGTCTATGTTAAAGACTTAATGTGATTAAAAATTATTATTTTCTCAGAGAACATTGAGAACTTTAAACATGGATATATTCTACAAAGCCAAATCATACTGTCAGATGGAAACAAAAAAGCACAAATTAATTTTGGACAATTGCGCTGAGCTCAATAACGGTAAACCAGGAATGTTTAATATGACAGTTTGTCAAACATATCTGGTTTGCTCATCTCTTATTCATAATCTTTCAATGTTATGGTGTGCATACTTAAGGCCTTATATGAAACTGATGGCCTTTCCTTTTCTTTCTTTTTTTTAATTTTTTTATTGGTTTTAAGACAAACAATAAACAAACCAAAACACAAAAACATTAAGGCCATCTTCATATATATATATATAGTATGTTTTTTCAAGCTTTCGCGGGTAGCTTACATGTGTGCTGTTTAGCTTCCTTCGGGTATTATCCCGACGTCATTGTAGTTCTGTTAAAGTTGTAGCAACGTTTCAGCAGAATCTCATCTGCCATCTCAGGCTTCTGTATCAGGAAGCCTGGATGATGGCAGATGAGATTCTGCTGAAACGTTGCTACAAGCTTTAACAGAACTACAATGACGTGGGGATAATACCGCGAGGAAGCTAAACAGCATATATATATATATATATATATATATATATTATATATATAAATATATATATATATATATATATATATATATCTCTGGTTATCGGGTTTTCTCCCGCGTAGAAAATTGGAAGTATCTAGGCAACGTTTCGAGTGAAGGTCTGCATCATGCATGCTTCAGGCTTGGTTTCTTCAGCTCTGTGCTTCCAGAGTAATGTGAGCTTTGCAGCTGCTTTCTTCCTTTTAACTGCCTAGTGGGAGGTGTGACTTGATTGGTGGGTTTGGGCTGTGTATCTGATTGGTAGGGGGTTTGAGCTGTGTTTGCTGATTGGGGCTGGAGGGTGTGTTCTGCTTAAGTGGGTGGCGGCTGGCTTGCTCAGGATTAGTCTAGTTGGCTGGGGGATTGGGAGCTGTGTGAGTCTGTGATCTGTTGTTTGGCTCTACAGCTCACGCAGCTCAAAATCCCCCAGCAACTATAGACTAAACTGAGGCACAGGCAGGCCCCCACCTAAGGCAGAAACACACCGCCGCAGCCAATCAGAAACACAGCCAACCCCGCTACCAATCAAGAACACAGGCCAAACCTCCGCACCCATGCAAGTCACACCCCCACTAGAGTTAGAAAGGAAAGAAGCAGCTGCAAAGCTTCACATTACTGCTGAGAAGCACAGAGGCTGAAGAGAAACAAGCCTGAAGATGATGAATGTGAGACATTCATCGAAATGTTGGCCTAGATAACTGTCCCAATTCCTAACGCGGGAGAAACAGCCGGAAATAAGCCAGAGATTCCACATATAGAATAACTGCGCGAAAACGCTCAGAAAACATATATAATATACACAACAGCACACACACACCACACACACACACACACACACACACACATATATTCTTTCTTAAGCCTCATGATTTCCTACAAAATCCATTATTCAGATATTGTAGGCATTTCAGATGCTGCTCCAAACATTTTTCTGATCCTTGAGTTTGTTTTTCCATTTGATGTTGCTGTGCCTTTCTTTTTTTACTCTCTCTAGTTTAATTATTAATTTCATTTTTGATGTGCTATAATATAAATTAATATACCTATAGAGACAGACAATTCCTGATATGTGTATATGGTATAGTGCCTAATTTATCATGTATTTCACAAATTATTGTCCCTATACATTATTAGTATAATATTTTTTAAAGGAAGCTAACAATTTTAAATACCTCCCCGGTAGCTAATATTGGATTCACTGTCTTGCGCATAGTCAGCAGACTTCTAATAGTAATCAGAATGTTACGGCAATAGCTACCTACTAGAAGATAAAGGAGGCTTTCTCTGCAAGTTAGGTAGGATGAATGCAGTATGGCCAGATTAATTTTACTAATAATATGGACTTCACAAAGCCCAGGAAAAAATACCGACAGTTTATGGTGCTATAGGTACAGGTAAGTGTACATTGGTGTTCCTTCCAAAAGAAATGGAAATCACATCTTTTTATCCAGATTAATTTGTCCAGTTTGCTAATAATTTGACAAAGTTACAGCACAGAAAAAAAGAATTACGGTAATGGTAGCTAGTTTACATGTACCCTAACCACATGTTTGCTGAGAAAGGTTCAGCCATAATATTAAAGAAAGGGCCAGTGAAAGGGAGAGGCATTCACTCTTTCAAAAGAAATACTGCCTTGGCACCTAGCGAGTAATAGGATAGAGAAACTATATGTTTCTTCCCATTTTTATAAATTTTCTACAGAACATTAAATATTTAAATTATTAATTATTTAATTTATTTGACTTCCCATCTCAACAAATGACTTTAGGTAATTAAGAGTATTAAAAAAATAAAGATTACATATAGAAAAATTAAAATACACAGTAGCCAAGAAAACCACAACAACCATCAACAAAGCCAAGAGACAGGTCTCTTTACACAAAGCATAGAACCATGTTTCTAGATCTTCTGAACAGCCAGTATGGTTGGCTAATGGTTGGTAATCTTCAGAAAGATTGTTTCAGAGGGTGGGCAGTATGGCAAAAAAAAAAAAAGACTCATCTCATTCCTTAGCTGATGAGACCCAGAGCACACCCTTCTTGGTAAACCTGGAACAGTGCACATGTGACTGTGAGTAGAATCTCCCAGTTCAGGAACAGGTACAACTGACATACAAGGTGTGCAAAAATCCAACTACTCTTTGAGCAAAACTTGTCAGACAAAGAAGGCACCCCTCCCACCCCAAATTGGATGCAAGGTCTGCCTGAAGTAGTGTCATCTCATTCAGAGACAAACATGGAATATCCCTGACACAAGAAGACTAAAATATCCAAAGCCATTCAGTCTTGCTTGGGAGGAGCTGAAGTCTACTACGCCCCATCCAGTGTGTACATCCAGCCTCCATGCTCTGGGATAGGATGTCCATTGCATGACAACTAACTAAAGCTGTCAGCAAACTGATGAGACTTCACCGCAGACTATTAGATGATCACACCCAGAGGCTTTTGGCTGATATTCTGAAAAAGAACTTTAAGAAAACAACTAAGAAAATGTATTCAGGAAAGGATTCTTTTGACTATGTAATATTCTGTGATGCATTTGTTTCACACGGTCTCTTTAGATAATGTAAATTAATTAAACATTTAACCAAGGATTGCATTACTTACTATCAGTCAGGTATATGAAAATATAGATTTGATTACAAGTGTTTATCATTGTGTGGCCATAGCTAAATGAAATTAATAGAGCAATTGCTTTACAATCAATTATCCAGTTGTCTTACCTCACACAGATTCATAGCCTACTCTTTTAAAACTCATGTCTATGAATCAATTAAATTATTTCAACAATCACTAAGGCAGCTTCATAATCCATATGCTTTTTTCAGCTCATATTACATCATTCATTATCTTCCTTAATCAGAAAATCAATAGAGCCTTGAGTTTTTATCATTCCAATCCAGTAGTCTTCTGCTAAAGTTTTCTTCAAATATTTTTCTCTAACTTTTTTTAAAGATAAGCATAACACCACTAATCTAAAATTTATTGGGTTTAACAGTTGCTTTGTTTTCATCAAAAGCTACTCAAACTTACTTTTTCTCTGTGAGATGTCATTTTAAAGCACAGAGATTACTTATGAACTGACAAATTTGATTACATTTTGTTTCTGTAGAAAAATTATAAAAATGATATCCTTTATTTCCTTTCCAGTTCCCTATACCTATTATCTTCTTATAGCTCATCAAGTGCTTTTATGCACTTCACATTAAAGACTTTCACAACATTAAGTGAAAATCTTAGAGAAAAAGCAATCATTTATTTGTTTTATGTATCATATTTATTATTATTATGAAAACTACAGCATAGAAGATGGCTACCAAAATGAATAATTGAAAATTGCTTTGGCACCTCTACCAGGCTGATTCTTGTGAACATTTCACTATAGAAGGTAAATTGTTGAAATACAACTGCCTTTCCTCTCCCATTGTTTATTGATTATAAGCTTTCTTTAAAATCTTTTAAGTAAATTAATGCTTGCCTTCAGGCTCTGATGTACACTGACAGCTTTTCTTAATTATCTGTAAGTCAGCAAACTATTCAAATGTATGCATAAATAAGAGAAGATAAAAATGTCTAAACTTTTAACAGCTTATTTAGGAAGCACTATTATGTGTATACAGGTTATTCCTGCTCCACACTCCCAAAGACAAACATTATAACTGACAGACTCAACGGGTTAATCTATATTGGTGACAGTTGAAAACTTAAAGGAGAATACATTTATTCATTCATTCATTTCCCACCTTTATTATTTTTAAAAAATAACTCAAGATGACAAACATATCTATCATATCTTCTTCCTTCTATTTTCCCCACAACAACCCTGTGAGATTGAGTGGCCTGATAGAGTGTGACCAGTTATGCATTTGTCTGTCTTGAATAATATGAATCTGCTCATCATAATATCCTTATTCAGGCATTTGAAAAAATGGCAAAACTTTCCATGGGAGTGACATTGAAAAGTATCCCACGCCCCGGTCATACATTACCTATAAAGTTGTTTAAAGAACAGTATCCACGCATTTGGTATAAACAGTAATGAGTTGTTAATAAACAATGTCCTGTGAAATTCCAAACTCTGAAAACATGGTTCAATCCTGACCAGCTCAAGGTTGACTCAGCCTTTCATCCTTCTGAGGTCAATAAAATGAGGACCCAGATTGTTGGGGACAATATGCTGACTCTGTAAACCATTTAGAGAGGGTTGTAAAACACTGTGAAGCAGCATATAAATCTAGGTGCTATTGCTATATTCAAACAATCAAAAAATATTTTGAAAAAGTTTTTTTAATTTGTAAATGTTCAAATTTTGAATGCTTGATAACCACGTGAATTTACAATTGCAGCATCTTGGGGTCATGTGATTGCCATTTTTAACCTTACCAGGGGGCAGAGCTGGGGAAAGCTGGATTCATTTAATCACTGGGTGATTCACTTAATGACCTCAGTAACTTGCTTAGCAACTGCAGCGAAAAAGGCCAGAAAATTGGGCACAACTCACTTAACCACATGACTAAGCAATGGAAGATGCAGTCCCAATTATGGTTGAGGACTAAGTTGTAGAGAGCCAGTAGTTTTATCTGAAATACTGCCCATTAGAGATCAAGAAAACAGAACACATTCATGTTATTCAAGATTTTTAGATGTTTGAAAAAGCACACCCAGAGAGAATGAGTAGCAATTTAGTTCATTTTTAGTTCATTTTTTTTCATTTTTCTTAGAAATGAAAGAATGGCAGAAACTCACAGTACATTTCCATCACCATCTATATCATGCCCACTCTATGTGTAGTGGCCAAAAAGAATAGTCCTGAGGAACAGAAAGAAGAGCTGCAACCAAGACAGTGATAAGATAAAAGGAATTTGAGTCTAGTCTGGAACACCATTGGAACAAGTAAGAGTCTCAGATAAGATTCTCCTGAATTCAGACTTGCAAGATTGTATAACCTTTTAATAAAAGTAGCATTAGCTTACGTGCATTTGGGTTCCAAGTTTTTTTTACCTTGGAGGGCTGACAGCATTTGCTAAAAAATGGAAGTATGCCCATTTGCCCAGAGTTGGGAAACACTGATTAAACAATGTTTTATCATCTCTCTTCAAAATCTCAGAAGAATTTCAAAATTCCTGAGCTGTTTCTTAACAGCTTTAATACATTTACATATCCATGATGAATTATTTATTTATTTGTCTAATTTACATAATAGTCCTCCTCACAAAGCAAGTGACCTTGGGTATGTGCATGTGTGTGTATAACTAAACTAAAACAATAATAACTTAAACATAATCATTATTAATTATTAAAAACATTTTAAAACCATAAAACAAAGAAATAGCATGAACAATAGAGTGTTAATAATAATGTCACCTCACTAGTTCACCCATTCCTTAGGGCTCCCAGTCTGCTGGCCTAACCAGATCTTGAGGATCTTCAGAAGTTAAAGAATGATGAGCCCATCCTTATCTTAAGGGGCAGAGATTCTACAACATGGTTGCCAGAGCAAAAAAGAGTCACTTTCTACCTGGTGCCCAATTAATGTAGCTCCCTGGATGACAGGATCTGCAACATGCCCTCTCCATTGGTTCTGGTAGGCTGGGCACATCAAATATGGGAGAGGTGATTCCTCAAATAACCTGGTCCCATGCCATGTAGGGTTTTAAAGGTCAACATCAGCACCTTGAATTGGATCCAAAAATAATCTGGTATCCATTGCATATTGCAAAGCAGAGATGTAACATGTGTTCGCATAATTGTGTGTGCTGCTGCATTTTGCACGAGATTAAGTTTCTGGATAATCTTCAAGGACAGCCCCGTGTAGAGTACACTGCAAAAGTCCAACAGGGGAATGACCAAGGCGTGAGTGACCCTAGATAAGTCCTTCAATCTAGAAACAGGAACAACTGGTGCACAATATGATGCCCTCCTAGCTGCAACTGTCACCTGCTCATCGAGAAGGGATCATGAATCCCCAAATTCCATATACAGTCTGTTTGGGGCAGCGCAACCCCATCAAGTACCAAAGTTTGCAAAGAAATGGAGGGGCTTAAATTATGAATATGTACTGTTTAAAAAAAAAACAAATGAGGGAATACTATTATTTAGGGGGTAGGGGTGGCCCTTGCAGCACAATCCTAAAGTAAGTATTTTAATTTACTGCACGTATGTTTGGTTGCCTATTGCACAGTGGCAGAACGGACAGCACTCCAGAAGGTTGATCTCATTGCCCAGAGGATCATTGGTTCGCTCTCCTTTCTTTATAGCTTAAGAAAGTTCAAAACAAAAATCCATCTCATCCTGAGCACTTTTTTTTTTGAACTATTACGATCTGGCAGATGGTACAGAATTATAAAAACAAAGACAAATAGGCTGAAAAAACAGCTTCTATCCCAGGGCTGTAACTATATTGAATTCTACTGTATAGTGCAATATTAATGCAATATCGGGTTTTCAATTCAATTGTATAGAATGTGANCTATATTGAATTCTACTGTATAGTGCAATATTAATGCAATATCGGGTTTTCAATTCAATTGTATAGAATGTGAAGGATGTGTATTTGTGTTTTATTTTCATACTTATAATGTACATCGAAGATGGCATTTAATTTCATTGTACGAGGTGCAATGTCAATAAACTAAATTAAACTAAACTACACTTACATAGTCAGAAGAAAAGATGCTTCTACAGGAAGCTTTTGTAATGTAATTGTTTTGATGTCTTTGTCTTGTTTGTTCATTTCTTTAGTGGATTTATATCCTACCTTTAATTCAGGAGCTCAAGGCAATATATATAAAATCCTTTCCTATAACTTTTCCAAAGTCACCACCCTACTCTCTGTAGTACCCTGAGCTAAGAGAAAGGGACTGGCCCATAAGCACCTTTGAGGGCTGAGAGTGGACTTGCACTTGCTAGTCTTCATTACACCATGCTAATTCAGAATAAGCAAGAAGAATTTGACATATCTGATAGCAGTGGCACATAGACTTATACATTTTGGATCCTCATTTTGCTGACCTTGGAAGGATGGAATGCTGAGTCAACCATGAGCTAGTAAGGATTGAACTGCTGGCAATGGGCAGAGTCAGCCTGCAATACTGCATTTTAACCACTGCACTACATGTTTGCCTAACACTTGTTTCTACCTTTTTTTCCTTCTATAAAAAATGGATTAAGCAGGAAAGATAGATGATAATAGTCAGAGTCAGGGGCACTTGATCTCAAAACAGCATTTCTCAGACTAAAGTCATATATTATGCTATGCTATGAATGGAATAATCAACAACTGATTGTTATACTATACTTTTGATAGCAATAGCACTTAGACTTATATACTGATTCACAGTCCCTTCCAGCCCTCTCTAAGCGATTTACAGAGTCAGCATATTGCCCCCAGCAATTTGGGTCTTCATTTTACCCACCTCAGAAGGATGGAAGGCTGAATCAACCTTGACCCTGGTGAAACCCAAATTGCCAAACTGCTGGCAGCTAGCATTCAGCAGAAGTAGCCTGCAGCACTGCACTCTAATCTCTGTGCCACCATGGCTCTTAATCATTTAGAAACCACAATGATTGACTCATACACTATATTAAACTAAGGGTGAAAAGTGCCATTGCACATGCATGCCATAGTATAACACTAAAATGATGTTATAAAATGGTTGAAGTCCCACAAGATTGCCCTATCTTACATGATTTCAGCATTCTTACCCTGAATTCTTAACAGGTTTTGCCATTCTCATTTGAAAGCCTTGCATAATGTTCAATAAGATTTTCTTCCAAATAAATGTATGTTAAGATTTTAACAGATTAATGTTAATCTGTTAACAAAAGAATGTTAACAACATTCTTTTATTCATTTATAATCTGAGGTCACCAACAAATAAGTCCTTTTCCTCTTCTCTCAAAACATTACTGACAGTTCCACTGGATTAAATATGACCAGAAGGGCTGACTAAATCTACTTCCGTCAAAAATCATCACATCAAAAACAGAACTATGCCAACATTTCCTCTAAAGGTCAGAGACATTTACACCAATGCCAAATCAAATTTGTATGCAAATCATGTCTAAACAAGGAACAACACTGACATAAGAAGGATGTAGCTGCCAATATTCGTTATCATTATGAACTTAACAGAAGTTTACAATTTAATTAGCCCTGTAGTGATCCAAGCAATTTAATGTATAAAATAAAGACTGCATTTAATATTTAAGTATTAGTCAATCTCAGGAACAAATATTCATTTATAAGTTCTGAATCCTGCCTTCCCCAAAAATCAGTATTGTTGGACTGAATATTCCCAATAATATAAAAAGCTGCATTTTCCCAAGTTATCTGCCCATTTAGATACGATCTAAAATGAATATGCTTTCTTAAAGACCTTTAGTCTTGAAAAAGTCTTTCGCATTGAAGCAATTAACTTTGGAATAGTAATATTCCAGTCATGGAACATTTATCTCTGTGGTCACTGAGATGACATCAACTTAATGGCACATAATCAATCAATTGTATTCAAAAGAGAATACAGTATTGATGCAGTGCTTCAGTTACAGAAATATTAGCCTTATTTTTATTTGTTTATTAAATTTATTTGCCAGTCATCTCACAGTTCAGGCAACACTGAATGGTTCAGTCTGCCTTTTGATCCTTTTCTGGAAAGGAAAACACTACTGTCCCTTCTCATGTGTTCTTCACCCCATTACTACAAAACAACTGTGGTGAGATATTGATGAGATCAAGATGAATTTGGAGGAAAAAACTAGGTTAACTCAGTTCATAAAAAGTTTTTCAAGATCCGCTTTAAAAGAACAACTGTCACAAATCTCTCATTCCAAGAACAAATCCTAAATCTGAAGAGGAATTAGTGAGGCCTGGATGAAACAGACTGATGACAAAATGTTGTGTCTATGGATGTGCACTTCATCTAGAAATTATATTATACAGATAATGGGTTTTAAATTCTCAAACTATGAAATGAAAAGGAAAAGATTTCCAAAGTTCAATGCACAAAATGCAGAGATGTATGAAATGCCATGATAAATCGAGAAAATATATCAAAATGGCAAAACTCATACGTCAGAGATGAAAGCTTGTTTTCATTCATCATTCCTTTAACTTTGGTTTAAAATCCACCAAAGCATTTTCTTGAATTCGTGTTAAGATAAATTTGTGTTTTTCCAGAATAAATGGGTAACCCAATTTTATAACTCTTGGCAAAAATATAAATATAATGGCATCAAGTTTACTACTAGGCAATTTTAAATATCTTTTGGAAGATATTAAATCCATATTGTAATAGGAATGAGTATTTGGCCTACAAAGGTCAAAATTTGCACCTGATACATTTCATATTTAATATAATTAAATGTAGCTGAAGTTAAAATTTGGTTTTACAAATGTTATTTAATTCACTTAGAGTGAAGGCATCCACTTAATAAGAATCAGGAGATATAGAGAAAAAAATCTCACATATATGCACCCTGATCTTATCAACTGACATGCCCTCCTTGGAAGGGAGGAAAACAACAGTGCTATTGGAATGTAGGCATTTTCAAGAAGCTTATTTAAATAAACAAGATGAACTAGGATGCCAGTTTAAATAGAAATATAAGTAGACAAACTAAGAAAGTCATGTCAGAATGACGATCCATGAAACTGCAAATTTTTTATTTCAATAAGCAACCTAGCACTTCCAAGGCATTGGGGAAAATATTTCCAATCATAACAGATAAAATAAAAATTTAAATAAATAGTTCACAAATTTGGTTCCTCAATTTTTTAAGAACCAGAAAAAGCTTTCAGAAGGAAATAAGAAAAAAAAGAATGGATGCAGACACATGTCCATGTACATCCCATTTTACTGATAGTTTCATATCCTCAGTCCTGAGAATGCATCCATCTCAGTACAATTTCATTTGTGTCACCTTAGGAAATGAAGAGAATGCTCGTGGGCTTCTCATTTCTTGGGCTCAGGGCTTTGTCTTCTATAAGCTGACCAAGTAAGGGCAGATGCTGAAAGCAACAGAATAAAAGAGCTATCTTTCCACGTACACTTTTAACAACATAAATTGGATTATTTTATTCAAGAAATGGATGAAACTGGCATGAAATACAACAAGTTTCTTGAATTAATGTATCTCAAATGGGGCTAACTTAAACATGCTCAAAAATCTGGGATCAGACTTCCCATTTGGTGAATTTTGGCAAAGGGTATATGTCAGATCAGACACCGGCTAGCTTTCGACGGAACGGTTAATCTCCGCACCCTTCGCTTCCCCATCCATCATATTTCCCTACTAACTCTGCTCCCGATATGGCGTTAAAGCCTCTGTCACACTGGCCAGACATGTGCCAACAGACGAAGTGGAAAAGGATGTATAAAATGAGAGAGAACACTTGCCATCCTTTGGTAACGCGAAGCATCGTTCTGTTACTCACTGCGTCTGTTTTCAATACTCTCCTATCCATCCCAGGACTTGTCTACTGACATTTCATCCGCTCAAAAAGTTTTTTGAGCTGCACAAAACCTTTTGAGCGGATAAAGTATCAACGTGTCGTATATCTACTCCGCTATGCATATGGGAACATCCCGTTATACATCCGTCGTCATCCGTTACATCTGCTCCAGCGGAAAACGGACACAGGGAGGAAACGAAGCGGTACGTGGAACGGACACGCAGCATTAGTAGCATGGACCGGAGAAAGGATGAAAGGGATGCAGCTCGCATACAAAGCATTAAAACGGAAAAACGTTCGTATAGGGGATGTATCTCGGATATTTAGGATGTCTGCAGGATGTCTAGAGGATGCAAAAGGATACCTAGCGGAAAACCTATATTTTCCTATAAAAGGGGGAGAAATCACCTGGATCTCATCTGTTCGAGTCCGCAGTCCTGCGGTGCAGACTCTTCAGCCTTCATCTGGCTCTTGCTCTTCCACAGAATCCATCTCTCCACCATGGATCGTCACACACTCCTTTTGGTAGCTGACATTGTTGCTACACAGTGCGAAGCCCTCTACAGGCTCTTTCACCTGTACTACGGGGAAGAAAAGAAGGTGTCCAGAGAAGCTGTCTGGGCCGAAGATGGAGCCAGAAGAGAGAGTACGGACTTATAACAAGCTGATGGTGGAGCTGCAGGAACAAAGACTCTCGTGCATTCCAGTACTCTCATGAGGATTGCCCCAGCCATGTTTGACGAAGTTGTGGAGCGGCTGAGACCCAGGTTGACCAAGGCAAACACCAACTTCCGGCCCAGCCTGGACCCTGGGTCAAGGTGGCACTGACTCTGCGCCACCTGACCTCCGGGACCACGTACAGGAGCATGAAGTATGCCTGGAGGGTGCCACACAAAACCATCAGCATTGTGGTCAGAGAAGTGGTACAGGCCATCATCGAAGAATACCTGGAGGAGCTCCTCCAGTGCCCCTCCACTGAAGAAGGCTGGAAGAAAGTTGCAGAGCAGTGGTATCAGAAGTGGACTTCCCCCACACCATTGGAGCCATAGAATGGGAAGCACGTGGCCTGCAAAGCTCCAGCCAACTCAGGGTCCACTTATCACAATTACAAGGGCGTTCTTCAGCATCATCCTCTTCGCATGGTCGATGCTGATTACAAGTTCATGTACAGTCGAGCTTCATGCAACGGGTCATCTTCAGATAGCCAGTATACGCCAGTCACTCAAGGAGGGGCTGGAACGCGAACCTCATCATGGGCTTCCCAGATCCAGACCCCCTGCCCAACGACACGGCAAGATGTGCCCTACTTCATCGTGGGGGAGAAGCCTTCTCCTCACAACCTACCTCATGAAGCCTACACTTCCCAGATGCCTCACCCCGTGAAGAGAGGATCTTCAACTACAGGCCGTCCAGGGCAAGGCGGGTGGTGGAGAACGCCTTTGGCATCCTGGCCAACAGGTTCCAGATACTTCTCACCACATGCAGATCATCACCCAGGGACTGTGAGGAGCATTGTGGAAGCTTGCTCTATCCTGCACAATCTCATGCGCACCCGCTCCACCCAGTGTTGCAGAACAGGCCTCGTGGACCACAACAAGGCAATGGGGACATGGAGCCTGATGAATGGAGGCAAGGGCGAAACCTGATAGATACTGTGGATGTGCAAGGGCCCCAACAGGAGCTTACACGTGAAGGGAAGAAGCAGCGCAACCTCCTGAGACATGATGCAACTCCCCAGCTGGAGCAGTGGAGTGGCAAGACAGGATGGTAGATGTTTAATGGATGCTTCCTTGAGCCTGTCTCATCACACTGATGAGATTGTGCCTGTATGTTGGTGGGCCTACAAGTGAACAGGGCATTTAAAAGAGTTGTTTTTATGTTGAACTGTGTTGATCAATGTTACATTGTTGATTGATAATAAGGCCATAGGGTGTGGCACCTGGAGGGTGGACCTACAGTCCCACTATTGCCTTGCACTGGAGGCTTATCTATCCCATTGCTATCCTTACCCATCCCACCAGCTATTACCCATCCACAGGTATCCCTGCCCATCCCACTGCTATCCTTACCCATCCCACAAGCATGCAAAGGCTTAAACCATTTCTAAAAGTTTCCACCAAGACTTTATTGATTAAAAGAACTGAAGCAAGTGTGTGAAGCAAAGATTTAACTTTATTAATAACAAACTGTAAGCAAAATGACCCAAGTAAAGTGTCCCAAGCAAAGATAAAGTCAACAGGTAAACCCAGTCTCTGGCACTCTTCTCAGTCACTCTGAGGTGTGCCCATAGTCTCAGGGTAAAGGGTCCAGGTGCTGTGGAGGGGCTGCTGCTGGAGTGCTGGTCTGAGGCACCATTGGGGTTCCTGGCCCGAGAGGACAACAGGGGATGGTGTGTGGAGGAAGCTCTCAAGAACTGGCTCAGTCCCGTGATGTTGCAAGCCCCTTCCTCAGACATGGGTGTGTCAGTCCCAAGACCGATGACAGATGTTCTGAGGCCGGCTTGGCTGTGGGGTGGAGGAAGGAGGAGTGTAGTGGGCTGTCTGGTCTGCAGCTGAGTGAGGTGAGGCGTGGGTGGCATCTGTGGCATGCGGTGGCTCTGTGGCGTCGGTTGGTACCGGTGGTGTTCGATGAACCTGTGCCTGGACCTGGGAAGGGCTGCCTGTGCTGCTGGAACTCCTGGTAGCCGTAGCCTTGGTAGGTTGAGGGCCTGTGGAAAGACTTGGAAGGATGTGACATCACCTGGGGTGGAGGAGCAGTACCTGGACTCGGTTTGGAAAAGGTTTCAGCTGGCCTGGAGGGTTGTGACAAGAAGACGGTGATCCTCTCCTTTATCACCTGTGTACTGTGATCTGGACATGTCCATGAGGGTCTGGTGGATGTAGGTGAGGAAGTGGCTGGCGCTTCTGGAGGATGGTATGTCAGTGTGTACCAGCTGAGAGAGAGTCTACGCTGGCTTTTTGATGGTTGTCCCTGATCTCCAGCGACAGTGTGGCTCTGCCTC
The DNA here is from genome assembly GCA_004320025.1 of Laticauda laticaudata. NCBI lineage: Eukaryota > Metazoa > Chordata > Lepidosauria > Squamata > Elapidae > Laticauda > Laticauda laticaudata. The sequence goes on along the minus strand of BHFT01015370.1, from coordinate 6,927 downwards.
CAGTCTGGCTTCTCTGCCTGCTTTCTGTGGAGGTGGAGCTGGTGTGGGTATCGGTTGGTCTCTGGTGGAAGTGCCCTCTCCTTGCTCCCACTGCGTCAGGGGGTTCTCCACGCGCTCCGCCACGGGAGTGCAGCTTGTCGGGGGGTCTCCGTCGTGGACACTCCAAGATACTGCCTGGACACAGGAGTTGACTCTTGGCCAGAAGAGGACTGGCTGTCTGTGGGCTGCCTGAGAGTGAGGGTAGACAGAGGGGCTGCTCCTCGGTGGCGGATCTCACCCTCCAAAAGCTGCACTTGGCCATCATGTAGGTCTCCCGGTCTGTGAGCTTGACCGCGGCCTGGCCAGACTTCTGAGTGCAGCTTCCCGTACCAGGTGTGCATGTGCTTCCACCCCACCAGAGGAGGACCTCCGAAATGTGCCCAGGCGGCTCTCCGCCTTCTCTCTCCAAGCCGCTGCTTCCTCTGGGTGTCTCAATAGAGCCTGTTCTTTTCCGCCATAGATACTCGTTCTCCCTCAGCATTCGAGCACCTCATCCTCATGTTCCTCTTCGATGGAGTATTGCCTCCTCTCCCGTTCACGCGTCTACCTCTTTCTCCCTCTGGCAGGGCCTTCTGGCCCTCATCAGAGGGAGCTTCGAGGTTCTAGGGGCTGCTCCACCACAGCACCTCTACCAGCAGCAGCAAAAGCAGAACCAGCAGCATCAGCAGGACCAGCAACACCGGATCAGCAGCAGCAGAGTAAGCACCACACAGCACAGCAGCCAGCAGCCAAGGACCAGCAGCACCAGGAGCAGCACCAGCAGAGTAAGCACCAGCAGAAGCACCAGCCAGGAGCAGCGCCAGCAAGAGTAAGCACCAGCAGAAGCAGCCCAGCACCAGGAACAGTGCCAGCAGAGTAAGCCCCAGCAGAAGTACCAGCACCAGGAGCAGCGCCAGCAGAGTAAGCACCAGCAGAAGCCCCAGCACCAGAGAGCAGCACCAGCAGAGCCCCAGCACCAGCAGTCAGCCCGAGCAGCAGAAGCCCGCAGAAGAGTTCAGGGCCAGGGGGTGGGATGGTTGGCCCTGTCCTTCTTGCCAGGACTGGCAGAAGAATGGCACAGGCTTCCTCTTCTTCCCCATGGTTGTTGGCTGGAGATGTGTCTGGCAGCAGGTCTTTCCTCTGAATGGTGACCTGCTTGCGAGCTGCATCTTTTATATCCGCGGGGCTGATGCAATGCATCCTCTCCGCATGCGCAGTGAATGCTTTGCATCCGCTAGGCATCCGCTAGGCATCTGCTGATGCATCCACGTCATCCGCTAGGCATCCACTCTGCATCCGTTCCTTCCACTGCACGTCCGCTTTGCTGTGCTCCCCCGGAAGCCTGCAGATGTGCCATCCGCTTCCATCCGCTAGGCTTCCGTGAGCATCCGCTTTACATCCTGGCTACGTCCTCCCCCCGTCCGTTCCTTTCCGTTGTTTGCCGCTCTGTTTATGCAAATTTGGGGCACTTTTGAGAGCGGATACAGGCCCCTTAATGGCAAGGATCAATGGGCACTGAGTGGAAATTTGAAATCTCTTAAGGCCTCTTAATATGAGGGAGTGATTCAGCTGCCTGTCAGCAAGGCAGGTCTGGCTGGGGAACACTGGCCCTCTTCCCTCTGTAGGGGGAGGGGGCCTTGGGGACATGACAGGATGGGGAACAGGAGATACAGTTTTCTTTGCAGATTGCAGCTCTATTGGTTCCCCCTCCCCACAACAAAGTGGCAGGCAGTTCCATGGGTCAGAGAGGAGGTGGAGGTGGAGGCTTCATTGGGGCTCTCTTGAAGTGGTGAGAAGAGAAACAATGCAATCGTATATTATATGTAGAAAGAAGAATGATCCAATAGGACTGTCTAGTTGTCTAAATGTTAAAAGCCCTACATATGGTCTATATGAGGGACCACATGTTCGTTTATGAAGAACTATATAAATGGTCAACAAAAAGACTCATCTGAAGTTGCTCCTTTCCCCAGCATGGGAGATAAAGATTTCTTGAATTGATTCTAGGCTGGAAGCAACTTTTTCAATTAACAAAATTTTATGAAAAGACACATTTGCAAATTGCAGCTCACTTCATCAGATGCAAGTTTCTTGGGACTTGAATTTGCTTCCTATTTTTTCTGCCTTAAAAAAGAAAGCAAGATGCATTTGTTTCATAGATTTTAACCACCATTTAGTTTATTTACTACTTTTATTTCATTATTTTCATGTTTGTTTTTGGGGTACTGTATGTTGTTAACCAACTTAAGTGCTCAACAGAGTGTAAAGACAGACTATAAATAATTTTTCAGTGCTTACTGAAGCACATACAAGTTTAAGTGCAACCAGCTATTTATATTTTAGTGTTGTTATCTAAAGATATATAGCAGTCAGGAATTGTTTTGGCCAACTATCTTATAGCAAATCAATCTTATTGTTGTATGCTGTGCAGAGTCTGGTAAAGTAGGTGGCCTATAAATTATGCAGTATGAATAAACAAATAAATACATTTCATGTGGCAGGGAAACAGTTCATTTAATAAAATTGACTATCACTTTTTAATGAGATTTTTGGATATGATCATGCTTGTGGTATTTTAATATTTCTAATATTATTATTAAGACTGTAATACTTTGGACTCAATCTGTAAAAGGTGTTCAAGAACAAAATATTACAACCACACATTCACGTAACTAAACATTTTCTCTTGATCACAGGGTACCCAGAAAAAGTAATTATAGGAAAGATGTGGTTGTTTTAAAGTATTGCAAGTGATACTTTCATATTCCTGTGAACTTTAAAGCAGGGGTGTCAAACTCAAGGCCTGAAGGCCGGATCTAGTTTGTGGGGTGCAGGCTTGCCCTGGAAACAGTGAGGAACCAGCCCGCAGTCCCTATGTCAGTTAAAATGGAGCTTGGGATGGCCACGGGAAGCACTCCGAAGCTACATATTCTCCTATGAGCTGTTCAGAGCATCCAGTAGTGGGAGGTGCTTAGTCTCCGCATTCACAGGCTGAGCTTGATTTGTGGGAATGCTCCTCCAACACCACGTGACTCCCTCAGTGTCCCCAATTTTTGCTCAGCCACGTGCAAGACAAAGGCAGTGCTTGATAGGTCCTTGACTGAAACAAGAAATATTAGCAGGTCAATTGCAATTGGTTTTTCCTTTGGTTTTTTCCTTAATGTCTTTACCTTCAATCCTTATCAGTCTGAGAAGTCGGTTAAGGAGGTGGCTGTTCGACCCCCCCTCCCAAAAAAAAGGTGGTGGGAGGCTTTTTTGGAGCTGCTCTGCTCCACCTCCCCACAGATAAAATTTCTTAACCTCTGCCAGTTTTTTGATTGCGCCTGTGTCCTTTATTCCGTTTGCTTGCTAGCGCCTCGATACTTTCATTTAAAAGTCGTATCGCCTTTACCCCCTCCGAATGCCGTTTTTCTTCAGTGGGGAAGTTAATTAGGATTAATTCCCCTTTTTCTCCGCCGTTCTGTTTGTTTGAGAGCTCAGGCTTTGTTTGAGCTCTGGCTTGGTTTGCCAAGGAGGGAAGCCTGCCTGCTGAGAAGCCACAGAAAGCTTTAACTGCTGGAGCCATCTTGAGTGGCACCTCGGGCTGCCGCCTTGTTTGTCTTCCTGAGCTGTTGTGAAATATTTTCTGCTCGAAGCAAACAAGAATTCCTTCAAGATTCTGAGAGTGTGTTTTACCCCTCATTTTGCTACCTGCACTCGAGATAAATTAATTCACTTTTGAACAATTGTTGGCTTAACCCTCCAGTCCTTATTCCTGCAGTGCACAGCAGCAGACGTGCACCGTTAGGCCAGTGTCCGCCGTGGTGAGGAAGCTGCGCTGAAGGCCCTTACTAATCATCTGCAATTCGCGGGCCTTAGGCTGTCGGCGTATTGCGTGGGCTGATTAGGGATTACTCATTAATATTGGTCTGTTTTATTATTAGATCGCACTGGAATATAGCATATAGTCACTACTCATAGGAGCAATTGACAATAGCAATTATAGCACTAATATTTATGAATAATGTCAATGTACAATCATAATAAAATCGACTCATGTAACAAACTGGCTTTGAGCAGTAAAATATTTTAAATTTTCCAATTAAAATAGTCTATCATGGGAGACACGATGGTGGAGTTGATATATATCTCTATAGACTGCCAGTAAATAGAAAAAGAATGGACATAAAATAGAAAGAGGGGCAATAAAGTACTTTATCAGGGCGAACGCGTTTTTGACCTTAGATCGGACCCTGGGGCGTGCGCAACGCGCCTGGTACACAGATTATATGTCAATTACTGTTGATGTCTGAATTTAAGTTCAAAGATGGGCAGAGTGGTAGGACCGTCTCAGGCGACCTTGGCTTGAAGAGTAAAAGCGCAAAAGCTGCAAACACACAGTGGACTATTCTGGAAAGTTTCCAGAAAGGACGCATTACAGGGCGGCCGATGTGAGCCTTACAAAACAATAACAGGCCATTCTCAAAGAGGTCCATGCTGGTATCTCAGGTGTCCCCTGGCTCTGGCCAGGTCTGTCCAGTTTGTTCAGCACACTCCTGCCTCGCTGCGCTTAAGAGTCTGCGGTCGCGCGTTTGCGATGCCAGGTGCCAGCGCTGTAACGTCGCGACGAAGGACAACAGGCTGCATAAGTGTCTTGGAACACCGGAATCCAGATTGGGCCGCCTGAAAGCCAGGCATCAAGTTCTGGACAGCCGCTAGTCGTTACGCCGGGTGAAGCTTCAATTGAGGAAGCGTTCCATGGAGAAAGATTGAAAGCCTGGATGGAGATGGCATAGTCGCGCAAGGGATTTGCAAGCAGGGGTTTCGACACGCAGTATTGTCCAGACCTGTACCTAATAGCGATACTTCGGACGCAAGAAGCCTCCAAACCGTCTGAAGTCGACTGACAGGTTGGAAAACCAGGTCGGAACGACACGTCCGGAATTTAAGCAGGGGAGACCCCCTCCGTCGCGCAAGGCCGGAGAGGCGAGAGAAGGTAGATCAAAAAGTTTCTTTTAACAATGCGCCAAGTGCGTGAACATTGGGATCAAGTTCACGGATAGGCGAAGCCGCCTGTCAGAGGCAGACCCGCTTAGAAGGGGAAAGTGTCTGAGGAGAAGTGCTTATTCCCTGACCAGCCTGCTTTGTACCCAGGCCTTATTTCGCGGGCACGTGCTGTTTCCAGTCTCTGCTTGTGTTAAGACAAAGAATATGTGGCAGGCCTAAACAAGCCAAAACCTTCTGAGCACACTGTGAGCCGCTTTAGGGGAAGGGACGCAAGGACATGACCTTGCAACGCAACCGGTATTTGAAGCAGTAGGTAAATTCCGTCCACCCATATGATCTTGGATCCTGGTGCAGAGCAGTGGGCTTCTGGCAGCAAGTAGTACACCTCGCCCAACCTGGACAGGATACGGAAATACTTCAACTTGGACCCTGAATTTGCAAAGTTTCTGGGATCCCAAGGTAGATGAAAGCCTATAGTGGATTAGTGTTCCCCTCTATTCCCAGTGAAAGGCCACTGGAGGCCCTTAAAGCCGGAGGAAAAAAACGGGTCGAGCTAGCCCTACGGCAGAAGCTCATCAGTCTGATTGCGTGGGCTAATCAGATCCGCCTCCTTCTTCATGTGGTCATCTCTTAGATGGCTTCGTCTTTTTGAAAGAACACTGGTTCCTTCTTCTAACATCAGAGAGCACCAAGACATAGCAAAACTTACGACAGCTGCTGAATTCCTGCCGAGTGCTACCTGTCACACAGTCCAGTTTTCAAGCGAGGGCCCATTATTTGCATGTAACAGCGCGTCACTTGCTATGGTTAAGACACTGGCAAGCCCCGACTTCAAAACACAAATCCAGCCTGGCATCATCCTCATTGGCAGTAGATAGATTGCTTGGCCCTTCACTGGATCCGCTACTTATATTTGAAACATGAAACAAGAAGAAATTTCTCCTTCCCCTTTTTCAAAAGAAGTCAGATTCTAGAAGCCCCGCGTCCCCTTTCAGAGGGGATCTTTTTCGATCTTTCTTTATCCGGGATCCCTTCTCTTCCAGATACCAGAGACCCCCAGCAGTTAGACCAAGGACAACAAACCAGATAGGTCCATCTCAGTGGACAGAGGAAGAAGGGAAATTTTGGACGAATCCAAAAAGATCTGATTGGGGAGGCAGGGAACAGGCCCTTCCGGCAAACCAGGAATAACTCCCGGGACCCATTCCCATTGGTGGGATGCCTTTAAGTTATTCGCTGACACAATGGGACTCCTCTACCTCTGACACCTGGGTTCAGGGGATACAGTTGAGATTTGGCCTTCGCGCTGGAGGTTAGCACTCTCCAATTCTCCAAATCCCTTCATGTCATGCACTCCTTCCAGAGACGCTGTTTGTCAAGCGTAAATCCCTCATGGATTCCGCTATCCAAACATATATGTGATATAGCATCCAACAGTAGCGACCAATCAACAAGGCAACAACGTTTTTTTATTCACATCTTTTCATTGTGATATCTATATATATAAGTAGTTCTGTAAAGTTGTAGCAACGTTTCAGCAGAAATCTCATGATGCCAATCATCAGGCTTCTGTATTGAAGTAATATTAATATATATATTGTTTTTTTAATAAGCTTTCGCGGGTACTTACATGTGTTGCTGTTAGCTTTCCTTCCGGTATTTATCCCACGTCATTGTTAGTGTTTGTTAAACGTTGGTAGCAACGTTTCGACGATCTTACACTGCTCGGGTTTTTTTTATGGTGTGTTTTCTCATAGCTTTTGGTTTCAAATTTGGTTTGCAATATATATATCATGGAGATATGTAAATCATAGAAACAAATATATATATATTTCTGGTATTTTCCCAGTACAGATAAGCCCTGATGGATGGCAGATTATGCCTTGAAAACGTTGCTACACACTTTAACCAGAACTACATGAG
>BHFT01015368.1:0-14239 GCA_004320025.1 Laticauda laticaudata | reverse complement strand
TATATATACATTTATGTGTCCTATCAAAACTTACAATACATAATACTTTCATACCCTCTTATTTATTATATACATTACTTACTTTTTCTATTCTTATATCTATTATCAATCCAAATAAACCATGTTTCCCATACTACATTGTATTCACTGTCTGTTTTCCTTTTTAATTCCATAGTTAATTTATCCATTTCCACATACTCTAAATTTTTGTTGATTATTAATCCTTCAGGTGGTGTGGAATTTTTCTTCCAGTACTGAGCATATGAAATTCTTGCTGCTTTTAATATATGTAATATAAGATATTTTGTCTTTTTATTATAGTTTTTTTTATTATTCCTAAGAGGAATAATTCCGGGACAAAATCAATTTTGTTTTTAGTTAACTCTAACCACATTTGAATCATATTCCAGTATTTTTTCACTTTGGGGCATATCCACCAAGAATGAAAGAAGGTACTTTGTTGTTGTCCACACTTCCAACAATTTGGTTTTAAATTTGGGTAAATCTTAGCCAGTCTTGAGGGTGTCAAATGCCAATGATATAACATTTTATGTTGGTTTTCCTTATATGCCCCCAATTTTGTTATTTTATAATTCACATTCCAGATCTTTTCCCATTCTTCCAGACCAATAGAATGTCCAATCAATAGAATGTCCAATAGAATCCCATGCAATCATCATTCCTTTCACAATTTCTTCCACTCTTTCAAATTCTAATAAATATTTATTTAACTTTGATAATAATTTCTCATCTGGGCCGATCAAGATTTTATCTAGTTTTTGTAATTCATTATCTGTTCCAAATTCCTCACTGTCTTTTTTATATCTTGTTTGAATTTGCATATAGGTCCACCAATCCAGTTTTATTCCCTGCTCTTCCAATTTCTGTCTACTCTTTAAGTTCCCTTGGTCATCTAAAATTTCTTAACCTCTGTTATATTGGGGTGGATTACTGCTTCCAAGGGAGATACCCAATTTGGTATTTTCAAATAGTATTTATTTTTTATTTGTCTCCATGATTGTATCAGCACATTTTTTATTTTAGGTCTATAGAAATATAGATATGGTTTGCTTTCTTTATCCCACAGGAAGGCATGCAATTCTTTTTGTATGTGAAGCCACTTTCATTCCCACCTCCCCAAACCATAAAAAATCCTAAAAAATAGCCAACATTAGCCAGGTTTTATTACTGGATTTTGGCAACAATATTTCTGGGGAGCCACAAATGGTATGCTAGAGGCCCATACGAGGGCTAGAGGTTGCCCACCACAATCCACCCAAAGAGAATCATAATTGTTTCCTTTTGGCAGTACAGATTAGTTTCTCCTCCATTGTGATCATTTGAATTTCATATACTTTTCCAACAACAAAAAGAGCTTCTTTTATTGATGCAAGAGTATATAAGTACACTTATATTCAACTATATTCTATATATACTTATATTCAAAGCTGAATACCATATTTATATTCAAGTATATACAATACATTTACATTCAATTCAACACTTATTTTCATTTTTCCAAGTGAGGTTTCAGAGAGCACTGTTTCAGATAGTTTCCCAACAATCTTTTAAAATATCCCATCATGATTATTCTTTTCATGTAGGAGAAGCAGGTGCAGAGACAATTCTCCATGAATGTACAAGGACATTTGATTCAAAGTTAGTCTGACTGAATCATTGATTTGTTTCATCCAATTAAATAATCACACTGAATCAATTTGATTGTTTTTGGTCTGTGTAAAAGCCTCCTTTTCTAGCAATAATTCAAAGGAAATTGATAGTTCAATTCAATAGATTGAATCATTTCCATCCTGCTGAGTTGGAATATCATTTCAGATCAAAATGATTCCATATTTTGAATCTTTCATTCAAACTGGATCAGGAAAATTCACATCTCTTCCAACATTCTCTCATGCCACGAGGTAGACAAATCTCAGTTTCTCTATTTCTTTCTGCTAACTTATTAACACACACCTGTTTTTTTGCAACCCCATCAGATGAATAATAGAAAGCCATGATAGAGAAGGACAAGTAAACCTCCATACAAGAAACCATGAAGGTAGCTTTCATGGAGTTTTCTTCTTGCCATATATGAAAGTTTCTTTCATATTGTTTCTTTCTGAGCTTGTCATTATCCCTCCTAAGCTGGCATCATGATGAGATGAGAAGAAACACTGTTTGAAGATTGAAATATATTATGCCATGAATATTGAAACAACAGTTACTAACCAAAAGTTCTCCAAATATTTTAAATTCCAAAAGAGTGCAGAAGAGTAGAACAAAATGTTAACAGGAGAAATAGTCCCTCCCTTTGTGATATACTTTCTTCAGGATTGTGGACAAGACAAATTACTGCCTATAAAAGTATCCCAGAGTACACATTTTCTGAATGTTTCTGAAAATATGCTATATTATATTAATTTGAAATAACAAGTCTTTTATTGTTGTGGGAAACTGAAATGGAAGATTATCAAGAGGCAAATCTTATAAAAAATGTCTCTAGTTTCTTATGTGTTTAGAAATGTGTTGCTCTCAAATCTAGTTGATGGGAAAATAAAATTTGTCTCATCAATCTGGGGAGATAGCTACTCATTTTAGTAGCCCATCACACAGTCCAGAGAACTTGCATCTGCACACACAAAAGTTGTGTCTAATTTGTTGTTATCTCCTTATGCTGCCGTAATTTGCTATTTGGCTTTTAGTGTTGTGATACAATTAACTTTTCAAGTTTTTTTTTAAACAGAGACCACCAGTAATTAAGTTTATTGAAGCTAAAGATGATTGAAGAGGTCAGTCTTTGCAAATTTCAATTTAAAAAGAATGAGTTTCATAGAACTCTGGAACAAAATGTAGAAGAGAAATGTAGTTATCCTCAGTAGATTGGCTACTTGCATAATTTTCCACATAATGGACCAAGTGGCACAGTGATTAGAATGCAGTATTGCAGGCTGACTCTGCTCACTGCCAGGAGTACGATCCTGACCAGCTCTAGATTGACTGAGCCTTCAGTCTTTCCAAGGTTGGTAAAATGAAGGCCCAGATTGTTGGGGACAATATGCTGACCTTGTAAATTGCTTAGAGAGGGCTGTAAAAGCACTATGAAGCAGTATATAAGTCTAAGTACTATTGATGTTGTTGATGGCTCTATAGGAATAAAGATGGTATATTGTGATATAACAAAATTGGGATGAGTAGAGACAAAAGTCCAATGAAAATAATGCTTCATCATGGAATAGCGCCATTCCTAATGGTATTATTAGAGGGAAGATGCCATAGATTGTTTTCTTATTTTTCCCCTTGATAGAATTAGACATAATGTGATTTCAAGTAGAATTAAGCTATACATTAAGCTTAAAGATCTAGTTTGAGGTTTTCTCCTTCCTCTTCTCTCATGATTTATTCTTGAGATCAGAAGAAAGCAAGGGCTTAGTATATTGACTTGTGTGCCATAGATTTTTATCCAATGTAAAATTTCTCAGTATTAAAAGGGATGGAGAAAAGAAAGCAGCAGCTCTCTTATCACTCTGCCGTCTCTCGTTTTCTTGTCCAAATCGTTCATGATATGTGTTTCAATTTCAGTCCTTCTGCTAGAAAAGCAAAGTTAGTAACAAGGACAAAAATGACAGAGATTTGGAACAAATAAAATGATATGAAAGTAAACGGACAGGCGCTAAAATTCTATTTTCCATTGTTTTGGCTTGAGAAATGGAAAGTTAAGCAAGTCAGTCTCAGTTCATTGTGAATATATAGCAACAGCTGTACAGGTTTCTGGAAGCAGTCCAGAAGTGGTTTGCAGCTGCCTTTTTCATTTTTTTTAAAGATAGTGTTCACTCTTGGAGTTCGTTGAAAGCTTCACTTTCTAACCTTTGAGTCGACTTGGGTTTGTTTAGGCAAGGTGAATTAAGGGCTGCTATAGGCTAAATGGGAGGCAGTGTTGTTATCCAGTCAGTTGCATATCTTCATGGATAAGATGTGGATGCTGGGAGCCACTTGAGTATACTAGCTAAGGAATGGGACTAGAAACCAGGAGATTGTGAATTCTAGTCCTGTCTGAGACATAAAAACTGGCTAGGTGATTATGATTCAATCATGTTTTCAAGGCCAAACCATCTCATAGGACCATTTTTATGGAGAAAATAGGAAACAGTATGTCTGCTGCTTTATTTGATCAAATTAGTGCAATAAAAATTATAAATTGATAAATGTTATCTAGGATCTGGTGTAAAGAATCTGATGGCTGAATGTTGCCATTTTTACATCTCATTTTTGTCATTTGTCATTAAATAAAACACATAGAGTTTATAGTTGTTGTAAAGCATACCATCGAAAATGGTCAGGGGAGTTCAGTGGCAGTAATGGGAAGATTTTGGGAAGATGGAAGATGAGAAGGGCATCAAGAAGGCTGGTGAGAAGATCTTGTGAAGATTTGCTATGGATGGAGAGATGGAAAGAAATGGGGAACATTGGGAACTGGAAAACTATGGGAAGGCTCTGCATTGTTTGTTGCAATATTCCAATATCAACACTCATACCCAGTAAAAAATAAATAGGAAAGAAAAAAAAGGTGAGCTACATCATGTGGAAACTCTTTGAAAAATGAGTATTTCAAAATATGACAAAACAGATCAGGTTGATGTTTCAGTCTTATCAAGCAAAAATAAAATTAAGGGAGACACCAGCTTAACCACTAAAGAAAAAAGACTTGAGGTTTGTTTATTCACTTTCTAGCATTCTGTATCCTGGCATTAACCCTGGTTAATGAAAAGCCCATGTGATTTTTTTGTTCTTCTGTCAGGCCCTTCTGTTTAGGGACTTGAGTTTTATGGATTAATGCCATCACATCCATTCCTTATTTCTTCAACCATAGACTTCAGTCTTGAGAGATATCCATGCATCTCTGTTCAGATGTTCCTGATATACAACTCTCACACCTTCTGCCAAGTTAACCAGTAGAGAATTGTCATTCTCATTTTTATCTATTTTGTCATATTTAAAGGAAGAGGAGGCATCCATTCATCTGACATATCATTCTTTGCAAGAATTGTGCCGTACGTGAAAAGAAGAATGTAATGTTCTAAAATTCTATTTTATGTATCAAGTATGCACTTATTAGAGAGGTAAATCATGCTATCTAACTTGTAGTTTCAGGCACTTATTCCTCCAACAGCTATATATTTGTTTGGAACTGCTACAGTATTATTCACAACATACTGAAAGCATGCCATAGATTTTGTAACTCATGTGATGGTTCTTTTTCACTGAAGAAGAGCTACAAAATGGTAGCTATCATGCCTTTTTTTGTTCCCTATAGATTTATATATATGGGTTCATTATCTATCTGGATCTCTCTTTTTTTTTCACTCTCTCACTCTCTTGTATATACATACATACACAAACAGCAAGCTGATTAATGCTACAGCAAATCTCATTAATAGCACAGCAAATTATACTGATGATCCTTGTATTGTTCTAGAACTCAAATTGCTCCTGAACTCCCCAACTAAACTGGAAGGTTTTCAAGTTGGCTAGTTACGATAGCATATACACTGAGTATAATTGAATATAGTATAATTTAAAAATGTCTCAGATCCTGTGAATTTTATTTCCGTAAAAGGTTTAAAATCTATTAGGCAACAAAAAGTATAGGTTGGTTGGTGTGATTGATTTCCTATTTTTCTATAAAGCCCCTGTCACACTGCACCAACGGATGGAAAGAGGATGTAAAACAGAGAAAAACACTTGCCATCCGTTGGTTAACGCGATGCTTCCGTTCTGTACTGCCTGCCTCCCGTTTTTGCTTCCTCTCTATCCATCCACATCCCGTCTACTTGGACATTTCATCCGCTCAGAAAGATTTTGAGCTGCTCAAAACTTTTGAAGTGGAAAATTGTATCAAATGCATCCGTTCTGCAATCCGCTAGGCATACGGGGACATCCGTTCTAATCCGTTACGCATTCCGCTATATCCGCTGCATGGTGCTCGCTGCCGCATCGCCGCGCAACTCGCAATGCAAATTCGCAGTGTAAACGGACGCAGGGAGGAAGCGGAAACAGACATGCAGCGTTAGTAAGCAACGGACGGAGAAAGGAAAATTGAAACGGATGCAAGCATGCAAAGAAAGCATCTTCAGCATCGGTCCTCTTCTCCATGCTTCGATCTGACTACAAGTTTATGTAACACGATGCTTCAAGGCAACAGCTCATGTTCAGATGCCCAGGTAACACGCCAGTGACCTCAAGGAGGGGCTGGAACACAACCTCATCATGGGCTTTTTCCCAGATCCAGACCCCGCTGCCAACGACAACGCCATGAGAATGTGCCCTACTTTCATCATGGGGGTAGATGACGCCTTCTTTCCTCAGAACCTAGCCTCATGAAAAGCCCTACACTTCGCAGACTCCTCACCCGTGAAGAGAGAGATCTTCAACTACAGGCTGTCCCAGGGCAAGGCGGGTGGTGGGAGAAATGCCCTTTGGCATCCTGGCCAACTAGGTTACCAGGTACTTCTGACCACCATGCAGCGCATTGCCCAGAGACCGTGAGGAGGATCATGGAAAGCTTGTGCATCTGCACAATCTCATGCCTCCACATATACCGCTACCCAGTCTTGCAGAACAGGATCATGGACCTCCAACAAGGTAATGGGTACATGGAAACCTGGGAAATGGAGGCAAGGGAAAACCTGATAGACACTGAGGATGTGCAAGGCCCCAACAGAGCCTCAACGTGAAGGGAAGAACGCCAGCGCAACCATCCTGAAACACTGGTGCAACTCCCCAGCTGGAGCAGTGGAGTGGCAAGAACAGGATGGTAGATGTTAATGGACTGCTTCCTTCAGCTGTTCATCAACACGGTGAGATTGAGCCATTGTATGTTTGGGTGGGCCTACAATGAACAGCGGCATTTTAATAAAGAGTTGTGTTTTTTTGTTGACTATGTGTGGATGCAATGATTATATTAGTAATTGAAAATGAAGGGCCATAGGTGTGGCAACCCTGGGAGGGTGGACCATAACAGTTCCACTATACTTGCAAACTGGAGTTTATCTATCCCCACCAGCTATCTCAACGCATCCCACAGCTTATCTTAACCCATCACCAAAGGTATCCCTGCCATCCCCAGCAGCTATTACCGCATCCCAAAGGTATCCCTGCCCATCCACTGCTATCGCTTACCCATCCAAAAGCCATAAAAAACGGCTTAAACCATTTTCTAAAAGTTTCCACCAGGCTTTATTGACAAAAATAAATGAAGCAAAGTGTGTGAAGCAAAGATAAACTTTATTAATAACAAGCTGTCAAAAGAAAAATGACCCAATCCAAGTGTCCAAATAAAGTCTACAAGTAGCCACCCAGTCTACTGGCAACTCTTCTTGGTCACGTCGAGGTGTGCCAGTCATCAGGGGTGAAGGGTCCAGGTGCTGTGGAGAGTGGCTGGTGCTGGGAGTGCTGGGTCTGAAGCCCCACTTGGGTGCCTGGCCCGGAGAGGACCAAACAGGTTGGACGGTGTAGTTGAGGAATGCTCTCGGCACAGCCTGGCTCAGGGCCCTTGATACTGAGAGCTCCTTCCTCCATGCCATGGGGTTGTCAGCCCAGTACGAGGACAGATGTACTGAGGCCACGGGCCTTGGCTGTGGGGTGGAGGAAGGAGCATGTGTAGTGGGGCTGTCTGTTCTGCAGCTGGGTGAGGACTGGGGTGGGTTAGCATCTGTGGCACTGGGTGGCATTGGTGGTGTTGGTGGCATCAGTGTCATGGGTGGCATCGTGGCATGCACAGTGGCAACCGGTGTCCATCTGATACTCTGTGCCTGGACTGGAAGGGGCTGCTGCCTGTGCTGCTGGATCATCCTGGTAGCCGTAGCCAACTGGTAGAGTGAGGGGCTGTGGAAAGCCTTGGAATGGGAGGGACATATCACTGGGTGGAGGAGCAACCTGGACTGGGTGGGAGCAGGTTCCTCCTGGGTCTGGAGGGGTTGTAGAAGGCAGCTCGGTGAACCGTCCTTCACCACCTTGGTACTGGGGTTTCCGCCATGTCCCTGAGGGTCTGGTTCACATAGGTGAAGGAAGGGCTTGCGGCTTTGATGTGAGGAGTTTGTGTGGAAGTAGATAGGAAGAATCTATGCTGAGTCTCAGATGGTGTCACCTGATCTCCAGCAAGGACAAGTGTGGCTTCTGCCCCTCTTGTCCTGGTTCTCTGCCTTTCTGTGGAGGTGGAGTCTGGGGGTGGATGAAGGTAGGGCTGTGTGGATCGTGCCAGTCTCCTTTCTCCCACTGCCCAGGGAAGTTCCTCCACGTGCTCCAACATGGTTAACACAGCCTGTCCACCAGGGTTCTTCCGCCATTTGGACGCTCCACAGAAAACCCTGCCTGGAGACAGGAGCTGACTCTCTACCGGAAAGGATGGCTCTCAGCAGGCTGCTGGATGAGAGAGGGTCCATAAAGGGGCTGCGCTGCTCCTCGGTGGCGATCTCACCCTCCAGGAAGCTCCACCTGGCCATGACTGAGGTCCTCTCTGTCCTCAAACTTTAACGTGGCCTGGCCAGATTTCTTGAGGTGCAGGCTTCCATACAGGTGGTGCATGTGCTTCCACAGCCGGGAAGCAATCCGATGATGTAAACCATAAGCTCTCCGCCTTCTCTCTCCAGACAGCCTGCTTTCCTTTTGGTGTCCCTATAGAGCCTGTGTCGCTTCCGGCCACAGATAGCATTCTCCTCCTCAGCCACTCCAGCACCCATCCTTGTGTTCCTCCCTCAATGGAGTAATTGCCTCCTCCCCTATCATGCGTCTGCCTCTTCCTCCCTCTGGCAGGGCCCATATGGCCCTCATCAGAGGGGCTTCTGAGGTTGTAGGGGCTACTTCTCCCAACGACCACCACCACCAGCAGCCCAGCAGGATCATCAGTCAGCAAGCAGCAGAAGCACCAAGCAGCAGCACTATAGCATGGGGATGCGATCATCAGCAGCACAGCAGCACAGCAGGAACCAGGATCAGCAGCCAGCAGAGTAAGCACCAGGAGCCCCAGCAGGACGAGCAGGCGAGCAAGACCAGGAGCACGAGCAAGGATGAGCAGGACAAGCAAGTCCAGGAGCACTAGCAGGACGAACAAGGACCAGCAGGAGCGAGAGAGAGCTTCAGCAGAGTAAAGCACCACAGAACGCGACCATCGCCAGAAGCAGCATCAGCAGAGTAATGCACGAAGCAGAAGTACCACTCCCATACAGGCAGCAGCAGCTCCTCCAGAAAATCAGAAGCAGCAGAAGTCCCAGCCGCAGAGAGAGAGAGCCCATGCTACAGAAGCCCACAGCATGAAGCAGAGTGAGGGTCCAGGGGACGGGAGGGTGGCCCTGTCCCTCTTTGCCAGGGCTTGGCAGCAAGATGGGCTGAGGCTTTCCTCTTCTTCCCCATGTTTGTGGGGTTGGCCTTGGCTGGCAGGGAGTCTTGCAGGGAGGCCTGCAGGGAGGCTGGCAGGCAGGCATGCACCAAGGCCTGGCAGGCAGGCTGGCAGGCAGCCTGGCATGGAAGGCAAGGCGAGGCAGGCCAACAAGGCTGGCAGGCAAGGCAACACCAAGGCTGGCAGGAGGCAGGCAGGCAGACAGCAAGGCTAGGCAGGGAGGGGGCTGGCAGGCAGGCAAACAGCAAGGCTGGCAGGTGAGGCTGGAGGACATGGCAGGCAGCAAGGCAAGGCAGCAAGGCAGGCAGCAGGCTGACAGGCAGCAGGAGGCCAAGAAATAGGGGTGGCAAGGCACTCGATGTGTCAGGGTGGGGGGGGGGGGATGCAGGTCTTTCCCTCTGAAATGGTGACCTGCCCTTCCAAGCTGTTTCCCTTTATATCCACGAGGGCCTGATGCAATAAATTCCCCCCCGCATGCGAGTGAACGCTCTGCAATCCGCTAGGTCTTCCGCTAACGCATCTGCTACGGCTTCCACTCTGCTCTGCTTTCATCCGCTGTGCATCCGCTGTGGCATCACCGCTTCATCGCTCGGCGTGCCGCTCTGCATCTGCTCTTTCAGTTTCCGCTTCGCTTTGCTGAGGTCCCTCCGGAAGGAGTGTCGTTATGCATCCATGGTGGAGATCAAATGGATGAGTGGAAGAGCAAGACAAGGGTGAAGAGGTCTGTACACCACTGGCTGCTGGACTGATAGTGATATCCAGGGTGATTTTCCCCCCTTTTTATAAGGAAATGTCTGGTTTCCGACTAGGTGTCCTTCCACATACTCTAGACAATCCTCCAGACATCCTAATAATCCTGAGATAACGTCCCATATACAGACATTTTGTCTGTTTTTAATGCTTTATATCCAAGGCTGCATCCGCTTTCACTCCTTTCTATGTCCGTCGCTACTAATGCTGGGACTTCCGCGTACCTTTCGCTTCCTCTTCTTCTTCCGCTTTCCACTTTCATGGATGTGAATTTGGCGGAATGGGCCAGAGGATGCGAGAGGATACATCGGACATGTAACAGATGACAACGGACATAGAACATTTGTTGCTGTATGTGTCGTGGATGTAGATCGACGCAGCAGAAAGTTCATCCGCTCAAAAAGTTTTGTGCAAGCTCACCAACTTCTGTTGCGGAAAATCTCAGTGGAACGGAATGCTCCGACGGATAGATAGAAACACGTATGCAGTGAGTACACAACGGATGCATCGCGTTTTACAATGGATGGCAAGCTTTTTTTTCTGTTTTACATCCTCTTTGCATCCGTTGGTGCAGTGTGACCTGGGCTTTAGGAAGAGTAGATTGGCTACTTGCATACATTTTCACATAATGAGCCATGATAGTGTGGTAGTCAGAATGCAGTATTGCAGGGTAATTATGCCAACTGCCAGCAGTTTGATCCTCATTGGCTCAAGGTTGATTCAGCCTTCCGTCCTTCTAAGGTTGTTAAAATGAGGACCCTGATTGTTGGGGGAAATATACTGACTGTGTAAACTGCTTAGAGCAGACTGTAAGATCACTATGAAAGGGTATATAAATCTAAGTGCTATTGCTAGTCTGCCTTTCTGCATGATCTTGGAGTATTGGGAAGGATCTGAAATCCTTCCCAATGATCCTCACACAAACTGAACATGGGTACTATTTTAGGAGAGAAGCTTCCAGATCAAATAGATTCCTGTGGTTACTTGCCTACTTTAACAGCCAACTATTGCTCTGCCCAAAGCAGTCACATACACTGAGCCCCTTACATTA
Source organism: Laticauda laticaudata (assembly GCA_004320025.1). Taxonomy (NCBI): domain Eukaryota; kingdom Metazoa; phylum Chordata; class Lepidosauria; order Squamata; family Elapidae; genus Laticauda; species Laticauda laticaudata. Next base: position 3,047 of record BHFT01015368.1, on the reverse strand, counting down.
ATCCAACATTGTGTATATGAGTCTGCACAATATAACAAGGAAGATATCCAATTAGAAGAACTTATTAATTAACTGAATGTCATTCCTCATTCAACATCTTTGTTCCCACTAACTTCAGGTTTATTTTGTCCCCATTTTCCATCGGTATGCAAATTCTGAAGAGAGGAGAACCTTTGCCCACATGCACAACTCACACATATGCAAACACCATAAATGTTTAAATGAATTTCTCTACATATTCTTCCCTGCCTCAATCTTTTAAATAGTTTTTCAAATTAAAAAAAAGAAACCTCTCTTTCGCTCCTACTTTTATTAAATGAATGCTTTTTGAGCACACTTTGTCTCAATATGAATTTTTAATAACATTTGTTGAAGTGTGAAGCCCATCATAAAAATTTTGAAAAGTCGTGATTTGAGCTCAATATTATATTCAGGTTCATTAATATGCTTCAAAGATGCCAGTAGGGTCAGTTCACATTAAAAAATAAACGAAATGAATTTCTCCTCCATTGTTAGATACTTTTGTGTCAGAATCTTTCCAGTTTTTAGTGTGCTTTTCACTGAATATTCAAAAATACAGTTTTCATGGGGAGGAGGAGGAATACTTGAATCCTAGAATGAAACATGAAAAAATTTCCATGGATCTATGAAAACTTTCAACTGACTAATAGAGGGAATCATAGGGAAATTCTCCAAGCATGGAATACAATTCTTCTACTAAGGTTATATGAGATGGGAAACTATAGAACTCAATCAATCAGTCAATCAAATAAATAAAAAATATAGATCACTATATATCTGGCCTATCTCAGAGCAACACGTCATTTCAGCAAATGTTTCACTTTATATAATATTCACACTGACAACACACACACAATTTTGCACTTTTGATCATACATATATTATATATTCATCTGGTGCAAAATGGTGGGAGATTGTCTCGGGAACTTTGCTTGAACCCTATCTTCTTTTCCTTTGAAAAAACAGTCAAGATGCCTGCCTTTTACTGGTGAGGAATTGTCAATTCCCTTGGTCGGCCTTCAAAACTGTATTTGTTGCACTCTGACTTTTGTTGATTGCTAGCCACCTCAAATTGAGTGGAAAGATGAGTGATACATAAATAATATATTTATGCAGCTTCATTATCTACTCAACAGGTTCTACTTCATTGTACACAACTCCAGGGAATATATGTTCTTTGCATACTACCTTGCCTAAAGTGTCTTTTATTCGATGATTACAACATAGTTTATTTACAAGGTTTGAGATATTGTTTGATTTGAATATTTATTGATTGTAATGTTTCACATTGATTTTTATAAAGAAATGATGCATACATAATAAGCATGGGTCCAAGTTATCTGAAGGACTGGTTTATCCCAATGGAATTAGCCTGCCCCAACCACACTAGCAGAAAGGACATGTTGCAGACCCCATCAATCAAGGAATTTTGGCTGGCAGGATCCAGGAAAAGTGTCTTCTCTGCCATGTTGTCCACCATCTGGAATATCCTGCCCCTTGGGGTGAGATCCACACCTACCCTTCTGATCTTCCAAAAGGTCTTGAAGGAGAAGCTTCTTGAATGGGAAATGAAATATCTTCAAGGAAAAGCAAAGTCCAGTTGCCTTTTGAAAAAGCACCTTTGGGCCAACCATGACTTGAATGACTGAGAATCTCCATAGATGTTTGAAGTCCTGACTCTGCCAGCTGGCCTGGGGGGAAGGTCTTGGTTAATGGATGAGACTCCACCTCCTCCCCATGTGCACTTTGCTCAATTCCTTTCCAACATGGTTTATTGAATTTTGTCTGAAATTTTAACTATATAGTTCTTATTTATTGTTTTAATGTTTTATATGGTATTTTAATAGTTTGACTGTAAGCCATCTGGAGTCACCTTGATGAGATGGATGACATTCTGGCCAGCTTGCATAGAAGAGAGAAGTTAAAACATCCACATAAAAATAAAATAACCTTTGAAATAGGACAAGAGGCAATGGGTGGAAACTTATCAAGGAGAGAAGCAACCCAGAATGAATAACAAATTTCCTCACAGTTAGAACAATTAATCAATGGAACAACTTGCTTCCAGAAGTTGTGGATACTTCAACAAGAAGAGATTTTAAGAAGGATTGTAGAACCATTTGTCTGAAATGGTGTAGAGTTACCTGTCTAAGCAGGGGATTGGACTAGAAGATCTCCAAGGTCCCTTCCAACTCTGTTCTTCTATTTTATTCTAACATAGAAGTCTAATAATAAATAAATAATAAAATTACATATTATTTACATATATAACAAACATTATTTTGTGTTTAGATATACGACATATATTATTACATATGCATAATATTATTTATAGGCATAAATAAACCTTCACAACTGTACATGGTTTGAAATAGAGCTTTGCCAAGAAAATGCTATTGTTTAAGAACTTAATTGGAGAAGCCCAGTTCATCCTTTGTTGCTACTATCTGTTCCACTGTGTGTTCTGGCTATGGCAAAAAGACAGTTTTGTCTCAAAGTATGGCATTTTTCTTTCCTGTCCCTGTCCATGTCCTTGCTGACTGAATTCCTTTTTGCACCTTTCACTCACCCTGCCTTTGACAGAATGCCTACTAGTACATTCAAACTTCAAGTCCTGCCATTTGAAATAACAGAAAACAAGTCTGTGCAATCCTTTTGAATGACAGCCCTTCAGATATTTGATCACCATTTTCATCTCTTCTCTTAATCTTTTCTTTTCCAACCTTTCAACCATTCTTCAGAGTTTTTTTTCCCCCTCAGACTCATTTCTAAAACAATTTGCCCCTCTCTGGATATATTCTATGGTAGTTTATCTTTTCTTATTATCGATCAGGTCTGGTTGTTGCTTCATGGTTGTTGTTGTTATCCAGAGGAGAGGTGGGTTCCCATCCTCTGGCCCTCAGAAAGAATATTAAGATATGGCTCTGCAGTTGACATGGAGATTGGAGAGCATTAGAAACAACAGAGGAAGTTTGGTGTTGTGAGGATGTTCTCTACATCTTTTTAAGGCCCTGTCACACTGCCCA
>BHFT01015367.1:0-18902 GCA_004320025.1 Laticauda laticaudata | reverse complement strand
ACATACATCGGACAAACTAATAGAAGAATAAGTGCACGCATTGAAGAACACAAGAACTCAATCAAAAAAGAAGAACTTAAAAGTATGAAAATCTTACAATGTACATGTACATTTATTGATTGCTGTATAAAAACCACAATTAAATCCCCGAAGGTAGAATATATAGTCAACTTTGTGTAAATTTTGTTCATATTGTTTGTGAGATGTGGAGTCACTATGACTTAGCGGAAGAATAACAGTAGCGACATTGCATAACACCTTTTCTCTCTTACCTTCATTTTCTATGAACTTCAAGCTCATAAGATTGTCTTTCTGTTTCTCTCATATTATTCTGGCTCCTTATTTTATATTACTATGAGTCATTAAGTTATAAGATTCCATTGGGTTGAAGAAGCTTCTTGGATGAGAAGCGAAACATCTTCCAGGAAAAACAAAGTCCAGCTTCCTTTTGAAAAAGCACCTTTGGGGAAACCTTTGGATGACTGAGGATATCCATTTTCATATCATGGGCTGATTGACTATTTGAATTAGAATATGATTTTCAAAAACTTAAATTTTTACTTTAAAATGACATAGTTCAAGTTTCCAAGAGAGAAGAAAGTCACAAAAAAAATCTGCCTTTTTCTTCCGTGGTGTCCTTGAAACAGCCCTCATAACCAAATATGAAGACAGGTAGCCCTCAACTTACAATGGTATGTTTAGAGACTGTTTATGACAGCATTGAAAAAGTGATGTGATGACCCAGGGCATGGCACAAAGGCAATAAAGTCACAAAAGTAGGTAAAGTCCCTTTAATACCTCCAACTTTGCCACCAATGTCCAATTATCATCGGCTGGAGAAAAAACTCTCCCAAGAACAGTTTTTAAATGGAAGAAATTCAGTCCAAACCCAAAGTACATATAAATTATAAATAAAAANTGGAAGAAATTCAGTCCAAACCCAAAGTACATATAAATTATAAATAAAAACCAACACAAACCACACTGCAGCAATTAACAAAACAGGGCAGGATAAGGAATTGCAGACTTCAAAAGATAATGAAACACACATAGTTGGGAGGATGCCAGAACCCAGATAAGACTTGATAAACCAAAATAATTCACCCTTTGCTTCCAGCAAGGTACTGTGCGCAAACGCCCTTTTAAAATCCTGTTTTCCCAGCTGCAGCTAATGAAAGGAATCAGGCCCTTTTCTCCCCCATAACCCACGTAACTTGCATTGCTCCCTTCTCCATTCCATCCTGCATGCCCTAGGATGAAGAGGGGGTGGTCCTGGGTCTTCCTCTGAATACCCAGCTGGACTGTGCCCTTTCCCAGTTTCCTCCACAGCCACTGGAGCCACACTCCCACTCCCTGTTCACTGCTCGGCCTCCCCCTCGGAATCAGATTCCAACAAAGACATGACAAGTGACTTATGACTGATCTTCTTACATACAACCATCACAACATCCCCATGGTTGTATGGTTAAAATTTGGACATTTGGCAACCAGTATACATTTATAATGGTTGCAGCATGCCAGGGTCATGTGCCATTTGCAACCTTGCCTTCCAACTTCTGGCAAATAAAGACAATGGGAGAAGCCATATTCAATTAATGAATATGTGATTCACTTAATATCTGCAGTGAGTCCCTTAACAACTGTGACAAAGAGTCCTTAAATCAGTCACGACTCATTTAACAAAAGCCTTATTAAGCAATAGAAATTCTCATCCTAATTGTGGTCATAAGTCAAGGACTACCTGTACAATGGAAGGTCGTGCAATGCACTTATCCATAGACTCTAAAATAGAAAACACTTCTACTGTATTATTAATGCTATCATGAAAATATGAAATACATTAATGTAACTTAGTATAGATTACAAGTAAATCCCAAAACAATAACTAGGTTTGGCCTTTTAAGAACATGCCTTTTACAAAGCCAGGTTCAATTTGAATACCTGTTTGTTTTCTTGATTTCATGTTTAAATTCTGGTTGAGCTATTGAACACGTTCAGCTGTGATGTTTCTTAACATTTATTCATTTTGGACAGGATGTTTGCTTTATTATTGCCTATTTACCATTTTTATTGAAAGTATAATGTCCTATAATTCTACTAGATTTTATTGGTTAAATTGCTTGACTGATTAAAAGGGCTGAAAAAATAAGAAATGTTCAAAATATTATTTTTGCTAATTGTCTGAATTTTTGAATAGTTTTTCAAGGCTCTTATTAACCATCATTTACTTTTCCAAATGTACAATATGCACACTTGTACAGTATCTGATCAACAGTTTTGTGAAATGTATTTAAAATATATTTTAAAATCTTTAATTTTCTCCATAGAAATTATTTTTCAATAAATAGCATATGATTGCTCTTTATAAATACACTCGTAGTTATATGAGGTTATACAGTGTTTATATTGATACATGCATGTACAACATACGAACAGTTTCCATCTGCATAAATATTTTAAAATAACATTGACTTAATCTGCTTTTGATCTTTCAAATAATAACCTCAGGGTATTTGGCTATAAATGAAAAATGTTATCTCCTAATTATTGTTAACATCTTATCCTAAATCTTGATAATCTACATTGGTAACATTGTTAAGTAATAATCCCATTAATGAACTTGGGAGACTAACTGCATCCAGTTGGTGGTAATAATTTCTATACTTAAGTATAAATACTTAGATATGAGACTCTCATTAGCATTGATTAAACAGTGCTGATGAAAATAATTGCCAGAGCTGTTCAAAATTCCCAAGGCAGCATTGTTGTTTTCAAATAGTGTTTAACATGAAAGACATAACTTAAAAAAATAAAATAAAAGCAGATTACATGTTGAAAGGAAGTCAAGAACAAATTGTCTCCCTCTGTTACCCATGAATGTAAGTTCTAAAAGGTGATAGGTTTGTTATTGGGGATTATATTTGTTTATTGGACAAATATTGGAGGATGATCAGGGATCCAAACAAATAGAAATAAAGACATTTGAATTGTTCAGCCAGTATTCAGACACTATGTAAGAAACCTCACCATAATTTCTGTGGCAACACTGTCACTTGGAATTTCAACAATACAACAGATACAAACTCAGTATAAACTGCTCCAAACTTGACTGCAGAAAGTACGACTTCAGCAACAGAGTGGTCAATGCCTGGAATGAACTACTTGACTCTGTTGTTACATTCTCAAACCCCTAATCCGTTAACCTCAAACTAACCTCTATTGACCTCAGCCCATTCCTAAGGGGCTGTAAGGGGTGTACATAAGTGCACAATCGTGCCTACCTTCGCTGTCCTATTGTCCCCATTTATTCTTACCTATTTCCTGTATTCTTACTCATGTTTATACTTGTACCTATTATCTTATAAGTATTTGACAAATCAAATCAAATAAATAAAAATAAATAAATAAAAGATAGATAGGTATCTATCCAATATTTATGAATCCCATGGATCTTGTGAACAGGTTACCACTGGCAATTATAATTCCAATCCAATCATTCTGTTTCCCAATTACATCATGGCAGCAGATTGGCAACAGAAAAATATAACTTATAGGTATGACATCAGCAATGAGAATGTCCTTCACATTGAATCTACATTCTGATAGTCATGACCAGGAAGGCTTTTGCATCGCTTTGTGTTTTGTATCAGCTACATCTGTTCTTTCTATTTATTTTTTTTAGTCTATAATATAAAGTACAAAATAAAATATCATAGTAGGAAAAATAGGGCAGAGAAAAGGGAAGGGAAAAGTATAGGAAAAGGGGGGGAGAGAGAGAGAGAGAGAAAGAAAAGGCATTGTCATCCAACTCCCTTTGGTGCAGTAAAATAAGATAACATCAAACCTCAACTTTTAACTTTTATGTAACAGTGTAAACCAGCCATTTCTATCACAACAAACCTATCTTGTCAGTGAATCCCTAAATCATTTTTCCATCTCAAGCACAAAGTCCAAAAGTGGTTTCCATGTAGGAAAAAAAAAACAAATTGTGTTTTTTTTTCTTTAATCAAAGCAGTCAGTGTAGCCATCTCTGCTAACTCCATCAACTTTTGCAGCCATTGTGGGAATCAAAGTATCCTTCCATTTTTGTGCATAATATAATCTTGCTGCCATCAACATATATAACACCAAAGTTCCATTTTTTTTCTCCCAAGTCTTTTTCCATTAAACCCAAAATAACACCTATTCTTGATGGGGAGAGGTGTGTGCTTATAGAGCTATTAACACTTTAGTCACCATGCACAGACCACCTATCTGGTGGGCCTTCTTTGTCATGGTGCCCCCACCCTGTGGGAAATTCTCCACCTGTGAAGTAAAGACAGCTCCATTGCTACTTATTTTCCAGAAGTTCCTCAGGACCTGGCTTTGTTATTAGTTCTGGGGGGTCTATATATGATATGTTTTTCTGCTGTATGCTGCCCAGGATCACTTGTTGTAAAGATGGATGGCCAGATGAATTTGCTGAACACAAAACCTGTTATGCTGCATTGTTTGGAGAAATTATGCAGTAGACGATCTTTTCTCTGTGAAACAGGAGAAAATCATTAAAAAAGAAGTGCCTTTATGCAGTCTTCAAATAGTAACTGATTCCCATTAGCAATTCATAGTCCTATTAAAAATAATATATTTTTAAGTAAAATAATTCAGTAAAATAAATACTGAAAAACAGATGGCAATGCACAACAGATACATTCTCTGAGGATATCCTGCTTTAGCACCACAGACTCCAAAACACAAAATCTATTATATAGTGCCCAAAATGTTTTGGGTGATGATTAGCTTTTTAGAGTGAAGAAACTAAGGTCAAGTTTAGTGTTTTAAGAAAATGCAGGCCACTATGAAAAAAAAAATAGCGTCAATTATTGGGACACATTGCAAATGTAATACTGTAGAGTCTTTCTGAGTATTTTGAGTGCACACACACAAACTCTTCAGTGTAGGGTTGTAAAATTAAACTTACTGTATAGTATCATCATGACCTTCCCATTTCAGCAGACCCTCATTAATACTTGACATCTATCTATGCCTGTTAGAATCAGAGTTGAATTTAATACTTGAAAGTGAAAATTAGATTACTTGGATGGATGTAATAAGTTCCAGAACACAAGTCAGTAGGGGATATCCTTCCTGATAAGGTATTTCAAATATTGGCACGGACTGCAGCATGAATGTTGCATGTCTAAATGCTATCATTATTTAAATATAGTCTTTATTTGAAGTTTCATATTATCCTGTGAAATGTTTTGCAAGTTGTTGAAAAAATACTTCAGTTTCTTGCTTAAAAATGTTTTTCAGGATGAACAAATGCAATATTTTTTAAAGAAAAATAATATTATCTTGATACTTTCCTCTTTCACCATCTTCTCTTTGATTGAATTCTTTATCTATTATAATTCTAGGAATGATTCCTTCAGTGGAATAATACGTATTTGGGATTTTTCAACTAAAAGAAGCCAAAGTATTCTTCACATCCTTACTAAATCGTCTCTTTATCTTGACAACAAAGAAAAATAAGAATGAACTAAAGGTAATTCTGATTGTCCTTGTTTTCTGTCTTTGTGGATTACAATTGTTTACAAACTGTTTGAACAAATGAAACATGATGTATGATAAGTTAAAATTTTGATTCTCTTTAACTGGGTCATACAACTCCAAAAGCTTTACTAGTTTTAAAAAAGTTTTGTTTTAAAAGATTTGAAATAATATACTACCTGTTTCAAAAGATGAAGAGTACTTTATTGGAATTTCCATTAATATACCTTTTATTTGGTATATTTATATATGTAATATGTAAAGTATTATTGTAAATATATAATATTGGGAATTCACAAGTGGCATTTAAACAAAATTATAACTATGTCTCATTAATAGGACAAAAGTTTTTTTTAAAAAGTAATTGTCTTATTGATTTCAATCTGTGTTCTTATATTCTTATAATAAAATAATGAATATTTTGAATCATAGTACAGGTAATCCTTAAATTATGACTGTAATGGACATTACTCATTAAGCTGTAACTTGCAATGGTCACAAATTGGGTAGTCACCTGACCAGCTCTATCTATGTCTTTTTTGTGGCAGTCAAATGCTGTGATTATTAAGCAAACTCATAGCTTGCTATTGGTCATATTTTTTCCCCAAACCAAAATTAAATGCAATTTTTTGGCAAAGCCATTGTAAAAACAATGTTACCGCAGAATGCTGCCAATAGTCATTAATGAGGCCTGGTTACTGAGTACCCAAAGCACTGTTGGGAACAATTGGAATTTTGAACCCAGATTGTAAGTATATCCAGTTAGGTCCAATATAACTTTGAATAGTTGCCAAGCAACTGGTCATAAACTAAGGACTAGACTATCTGTATTAAATAAAACAGAATAGTATTATAAGAATCATGTTTCAGACAACTGATAGATTGAACTGAGGTTAGTTCATCTTTTATTTTTCCTTTACTATTGCTGGTGACTGCAGCATTGAGAAGAATCTTGTTAATTGTGCTCACCTTGTAAATATCAGAACATTACAAATTAAAATTTATAACTCTCATAAAGCTCCCTGTTTTTCAGTTCTTCAGATTTATTTAGTAATTTAGTTATTTGATTTGATTTGTCAATCACTTACAAAGTGTTATATATATGTATAAACATGAGTAAGAATACAGTTTATCTACTGCTCTTCTAATTCCACTTGTTTTTCATTTGAAAAACATGTAACTTGTTGAAGCAGGTATACATAAGGCAAATGAGCAACATGATAATAGCTGCACTGGACATTTGAAATATTTTCCTCCACTTTTGAACAACACTTTTCATTTTACTGTTCTTAACATACCAAAATTGCTTTGAGTTCTCGCAACATATTATGCAGTAGATTCATAGCTTCATGCTCAGTAGATAAAGGTTCCTACAAAATTTTCCATGCCTGACTGGTACTTTGAAATGACCAATTTTCCTTTGAATTTCTCCAGTAATGCTACTGACCAGATTAGAAATGCTTAAAAAATCTCTGTTACATCATCTAAAATGTCTATTTTATTTACTTTCATGAAAATCAAAGAGGCAGTGGTTATATATGGTGAGATACATAAGGTTACCCAGACCCATCTCACAGAAGGAGATCAAAAGAGGTTCATAATAAAATAAAATAAATGATATAATCAATTCAGAATCAACTCTGTTGACAATCAAACCAATATAATAAATTGTCCTTGACACTTGTAGTGTGGTAGATTTGCAGATTTTATGTCTTATAGTCACATCTATCTTGAAAAGCATTGTGTCAAATATATTTTTATTAAGCATTATGTCTATTTAGACAGCAAGAATAATAGCATTCTATATTTTTGTTGTTCTCATATAATAATATTATTTCTTGATCACAAAATCTATCAGTGACAAAACATGTATTATAATTTTGACAAATGTTTTATATTTACACAGATACCTTAAAGCAATATCTAATCATGCAAAAACCAACATGTCATATTTATCAAAGATTTGGTTTAAGGAATGGATTGGATTGCTTTTCTTCAAAGCAATGATTTATGTTTTATTAATCTAAAGAATCGGTGTTTTCCTAGCTTTAATACACTTGCTATTTAAAGAGAAATTGCTTTTTAAACCTTCCAATTGATTGTGTCCACTGAGTCCAATGCAACAATTTTTTTTAAAGCTACTATAGTTTTAGTGGCAAGTATTTTCATACAATCAAGGAAGAGGTTGTTCAAAGTTCATATGTGCTATAATTTTTTTACTATCTTTCTCATGCAAACAGTTTGCCCTAGAGGATATCAAAATTTTTATCATGCTACTTCTGTAAAGATTCAACTAGTGCAAGTGAATTATGTACACATTTCTGCAAAGTACGATGAACAACACTAATGTGATTTTGGACAGTAAATTCATTTTCAGAATGCTCAGTCCTTATCATTTAGAAATACCTTCTGTGCAAACCTGAGGCAAATAAGAAAAGATGCAAATTGCATTCCTGATTTTAATTTTGACAGAAGGTTTTTTTGTACTATATACACATTTTAAGAAAATTGACATGGACAATAATTTGGTGGTTCTTTTTGGCACACGGTAAGGATTATACCTCTGCTTTGGAAATTACTTTCTTGGAATTCTAATCTCATTTTCTAATCTAAAAATAACTACGGTACTATTTGATATTTATTAATCTTCTCTTCATAGCATGCAAATATTTTTGACTTGTTTGAGTTAGTTTTCTACCTTTGCCATAGATGTTAAAAAGGCCACTGGAGAAATATAACGTTTTTTAAAAAAATGTGCAGATGCCTTTTCTCATTTTTAAGGGAGTATCTTTTTAGATTTTTAATACAATTTATATATTCATTGTTTCTGTGCCTTCACATTATCTATCCCGTGCTTGTGCTTGAAAGCAGAGCAACATGCTGAGGCTCTCAAACATGATTGACACATAGATAATTTGTTTTGAACATTCATTAAACATGATATTACTGAAATATCAAAGGAATCTTCTGAGCTGTGATGGACGCATTTGCAGCATTCTGGAATCTTGGCAATTGACTCAACTCAAAAAATAAAATATTTTTTTATTTATTTTACTATGTGAGATATCCTGTTTAAACATGAGAATCAGGACTGGGTATGTCAACAGTTCTATTTCTATGAAAACATGATCTTTTATTACGATTCATAAATTTAAGGTGTGAAAAGAACACAAATTACAAATTACATCATTTTAAATAATTTGGTGGTGATTCTACAGGACTATGCAACTCATACACTTTTTTTAACATTAAAGTACATACATACATACATACATACATACATACATACATACATAGTACATGTCTGAAGCACTTTCAAGAAGCTATTGCTTTACGAAAGGTACCATACAAAGATAACTGTCCTGGCTGAAAATGGTGTCCTATCCTTGAATTCGATAATTTTTTAACTATTTTTAAGAATGAGTTTTTGCTGAGAATAGAAAGAGTGGAAACATAATTAGAATCTTATTTGAAGCTCTTTAAAAAGAATATATAAAACATAATGCAATTTTTATTAAGTATAGGTTTTTTTTTCTTTCAGTAAATCTAGGAAAATCAATGTAAATCTTTGTCTGTCCCTATGCAGTACAGCTCATGATGATCATGAGCATTGAATTCTTTTGTACACAAAGCAAATTTGCCTGATTCTTCCCAACATTATATGAGAATATTTGATTATTGTTTCTTCACCAGTCTGTGGTGGTGGGAATTCCTAGAGGAAATTCCTAGAAGTATAAAAAATAATGATATTATAGTATCCTACACAAATTGTCCTAAGCATAATAGATATATATTAGTAGAGGAATTGTGCAACTCAAAATATATGATTACTGTAAAATAAAGTTTAGGCAGGGGTTTGGAATGGTGGACTTAGCCACTGATCAAGCTAACAGGATAATAACAGATAGGAGTGTGCCAGATGAAGGGAGGAAGGATTACCCAAATGTTTTCCCCCAAATTGTCACCCAAGATATTTATTGTCATAGGCCTTAGAGTGAATGGATGATTCCTAAATGTGTAAACCTATCTAAAAATAGACCAGCTAACAAATTGTAAATTGAAAATTGAGAGGCTGGTGGTAAATCTCCTTAGCTGCCCTTGAGCATCTAGAGTGACTCATAATGTGGTTTCTAGAATTGTTAAATGAAGTTAAATACACAATGTATTACCATGGCAACAAAGCAAATTCTAATTCATTCAGGGAATATCTGTAGACAACATCCTTGGCAAATACAGGTTCTTTCTTTCTTTCTTTCTTTCTTTCTTTCTTTCTTTCTTTCTTTCTTTCTTTCTTTCTTTCTTTCTTTCTTTCTTTCTTTCTTTCTTTCTGATTTGCTGCCCATCTTACCATATGGTAACACTGGGTGGCTTACAGTTACTTCTAAACTAAAACATACAAAATTACAAACATTAAAACCAAAGACACATGGGGAGGGCAAGGGCAGAGTGGGGGAGGAAGATGGGACCTGTTATTAATCAACCAACCATTTTCATTACACTGTTCCCCCACTAAAACCCCAAGCTGATTGGCAAAGCCATATCTTAAAGCTCTTACGAAAAGATAGTGAAAGGACTGGCCTCTCCTCCCTTTCAAACAAATATAGACTCTTGGAAACTTCATATTTCAATTTTTTATTGAAAAGAGGTGAAGGCAAGTCAGAATTAAAAGCAGGTTCTGAGGTCCCTCAGGGCATACAACTAGGATAAAGGAAATTAGAGATCCCTCCCAAGAGTTTGATGTGGATTCCACCAAACCGCAGGTGTGAAGATGTTGTTGTACCAGCCTCTCTGAGAAACAGATAAGAGTTTTTCAGGGCCATCTTCCATTGCTGCAATCCACATCCCTCCCTCAACATTCCCCAAAAGGTGAGAACTTTCCAGGCATCCGAGGTCCCAAGCAATGGTTATAAATCAGGTGAAAGATTATACAAAAAGACAAGGCAAGAAATAGGATCCCTAGGATACATAAAGAAGAAAAGGAACCAAGTGAAATAAATCCAACCCCTCCCCTTCTTCCACTGAAGAATGGCAGATACACAGATCTGACAGATAGGAAGGTTGGGCCAACCTCACACTGGGGGGCAAGATGTAGTACAGGAACAACAGCAGAGAAGGCCCTCCACCTAGACCCTGCCAGCCAGAATAATTGGGTTGACAATACCTGCAGCCTGCCTCCTCTGCCAGTATGAGTGGTATGGGCCAATCCCGGGGGGGGGGGGTGTGGTAACATGGTCCCTCAAGTAACCTGGGCCCATGCCATGAAGGATTTTAAAACACCTTGAATTGCACCTAGAAGCAGACTGGTAACCAGTGAAACTCGCAACGCAATTGTGTTACAGGGAACATTCCAACTAGGGACAGAATGACTGAACATCTGCAATGAACTTACAACAGTTTGTTTAGTGACCATATGAAGTCACAATGGCTCTGAAAAAATTATTTATGACCATTTTTCACTCTTATGACCATTGCAGCATCCCCCGGTCACGTGATCAAAATTCAGATGTTTGGCAACTGATTCATATTTATGACAGTTGCAGTGTCTCGGATTCTTGTGATCACCTTTTGTAACCTTCTGAAAAGCTAAGTCAATGGGGAAGCCCTAATTCATTTAACAACCCTGTCACTAACTTAACAGCTGCAGTGATTCACTTAACAACTGTGGCAAGAAAGGTCATAAAATGGAGCAAAACTCACTGAACAAATACCTCACTTTATAGCTGAAATTTTGGACTTGGTTGTGATCATAAATTGAGTACTGCCTGCATTACAAGAAGCAACAGTTTCTCCACTGTTCTTATTGTTGAACAGAAATCTAAATAATTCCCACAATTATCATTATTTTCTTAACTTGGCCTATAATAGAAACAAAGCAATGTTACCATTACAGGATGAGAACTGGCAAATGGAGCAGCACAATTATGCTACTATAAGTTGTTTTCTTTGGCTCACATACAGGAATGTGACACATTAACATGGCCATTAGAAAGAACATTTTCCAACTCATGTAGCTTCATTACCTTTATAAATGATAACATCTAACATACAGTAAATGTGTCAAGGTAGAACTTAAATTCTGAGATAAATCCTAGTATCTCTATAAAAATAAATCATAGCATTTACTTAGAATTCTGATGCATGTACTGTATGTACATATTCATTTGCATATCTACTTATACCTATATTAGGAGTCGTGGCAACTTGGTGGTTAGAATGCAGTATTACAGGCTAATTCTGCCCACTGCCAGAGGTTTGATCTTTTTTTTGAAAAAAATTTTTTTATTTATTTATTTAATTGATTTTTCAAATTCTTACAATATTATAGAAATAAGAAAAAACATAAGTATAAAAACATGAAATAGGTACAAATAATTGGGGATTATATGACAGGGACAGTAGGCACGATTGTGCACTTATGCACGCCCCATGACTGGCTTTAAGTTCACTCAGACTTTCATCCTTCCGAGTTTGGTTCAACTAAGACCCAGATTCTTGGGGGCAATATGCTGACTTTGTAAACTGCTTAGAGAGGGTTGTAAAGCATTGTGAAACAATATATAAGTCTATGTGCTGTATCTCTTATCTGTTCCTATCTCTATCTCTACATCTACATCATACCCTCTGTGTGTGTATGTACGTGTATGTGTTATTTGGGCAGAGAAAAAAATATGTTGGTATGCTATTCCATCATTTCTTTTTGTAGCACCCCAGAATAATTGCATTATTTTATTTCATTACAAGACATGGAGTTGCATTTCCAGTCTAATTTCAACTTACCATCTAATTGTTTTACTGAGTGATGTTCTAAGGTTATTTTAGAGTTCAGTTACTATTATAGCCATTTAGGTATTAGTTAGCATTATAATAGAACAGAATAGAATTAATACTGAAATAAAGGTTTAAAAGTGTTACTACAATGAATAGCTTCAAAATTTAATGGACTAATGTTAGCTTCAAAATAATGAGAAACAGAAATAATGCAAATGATTTGAAAAATGAAAAAAGTTATGTTTAAATTAATAAAAAAGCCTTGATAGTACTTTTGGTCCTTTTTTATAGAAGAGACTCTTATGATGTGTAGGAATGACCTTGGGAGACAGAAAAAAGATGGTGAAAAGTTACCACAGAAGGAGTAATCCATGAAGGAAGGGAGAGGATTCCAAAAGAGACCCTGCCTAGTTATCCAAAAAATAAAAGGAAGGGAGAGGAGGAATATTTTCAGAATTGCAAGATTCTGTTAATGTAACTTTAGATTAAAATAGAGCTAGTATTCATTGATGTGCTTGTCTGGACTACCTTGCAAGTCAAAAAAAATGTATCAACAAATTCACAAACTGGGCCCAGATATTGTGTTAAACTATTGGTTAATGAGGGTTCATTGATTTATTGGTCAAAAGTTGGGTGTGGACAATATGCTAATTGCTATATTATTTTGATAATAATATTGATAATTGATGGCATATTGACAATATGCTGATTAATATGCTAATTAATCCTGAGGACAGGACAAGAAACACTGGGTTGAAACTAATCAAGCAGAGAAGCAACTTAGAACTAAGGAGAAATTTCCTGACAATTAATGAACCATTAATCAATGGAACAACTTGCCTCCAGAAGTTGTGAATGCTCCAACACTGGAAGTTTTTAAAAAGATGTTGGATAACCATTAATCTGAAGTGGTATAGGTTTCCTGCCTGAGAAGGGGGTTGGACTAGAAGACCTCCAAAATTCCTTCCAATTTTGTTAATCTATTCTATTCTATCCTATTCTATTATATTCTGATAAAGTAACAAAGATAGGTTCACATAACATGCCATTTGCAGGTTGTATGCCTTGGTGAATATGTTAAAATTATCAATTATTTTTTATTTGTTTGTTTGTTTGTTTTAATCAAACCATAAAACAATCTAAAATGTTTAGTTTTATCATAAAATGGAAATATTGTAATTTTATTTTTAATTTTATGTAGTGTAATTTTATATTTCCTTATAATTTATCTGCAAAATAATGCAGAATAACATTGTCCTATTTAAAACAAATCTATATTAAGTATCAAAAATATTTGAAAGATATCTGTAGGAACTTGTCAATGTTACACTGATTTCTATTTGGAGCAAGTTTTTTGCTCTATTGTACTTAAGCAAGTGTCACAAATGTTCCAGGATAAGTATTGCATTCATAAAAAGGGAAACCATAAAAAGGGAATCAGTGGCTATGTTGAGATGAAAATTCAGCAGAATCTAGGAAGATAAGAATAGTGTTTCTGCCTTTGACTGCATCAATACACCGGGTAACATTTTTGAATCCAAGCTTTAGACTGAGATTGTAAAAGACAAAGTGAAAAATAGACAGTTTTTTTGCCCTTAAATGAAAGGGTGACATATATTAAATGAGAAATGATACACTTTTGTACAAATTTAGTCTATCCACACCCAAAATTTACTGTTTGATATCATAAAGCGAGATATGGCAGTGTACAAAATCAATACATGCTTAAATTTGAAACAGCTGAAGAAAATGCTGAAGAGAGGAACTAAAATGAAAAGAGGTCTCAAAAGCATATTTTTACAAGAAAAAGGCTACAGCCTTTGCATTTTTTAGATTAGAACAAAAACAACTGGGAGGGGTCATGATCAAGATACATAAAATCAAGCATGCTGTGAGGAAAAATATTTTATTTATTTATTTGATTTGTCAATCCCTTACAAGATAATAGGTATAAGTATAAACATGAAAAGAATACAGGAAATAGGTACCCAGATCAGCCTAGATTAAATCCAAGGTTAACTTCAGACCAATAATCAAGCAAGCAATGCCCCATTCAAGAAAGGGCCAAAGATCCATCAGTAAACAGCCCAAGCAAAGAATCTTTAAGACCACACCAACCCACACAGACAGGCAAGACACCAGAATATAAACCGACAGCAAACAGCACATCTTACTAGCACTGATTATGTTACCTAGTTTGGGTAATGAAACTTCTCAACTCATCAGTTGTTTAATTGACTAATGGAATTCATTGCATAAGAAGTGCATAATTTGGATGGCTTTAAAGAGGATTTGGATAAATTCAAAGGGCAAGTGTATCAAGCACTGTACCATTATTCATAAATACTTAATTTCATTTCTGGGTTGGGAACAGAATAGCAGTTGATGCATTTGATATTTAAGAATAGACATCCTAAAGGGAAGATTATTTTTCCATACATTTTCTGTTAGACCACATCCAAGATGCTGAAACTAATGTTTTATTACTTTTTCTATCCCTCGTATTGATGATATTGCAATTAAAGCTAAAAGGGCCAACATGATAAAAATCTTGCTCCAATGATATAGTGAACAACTACTAAAGAACATTGCAAGTAGGTTTAGGCTTCTTAAGTTATAATAATAATTTATAAATTTAAATTCTTTAAAAACCTGAACCATATTAGTCAAATAGAATAGAATAGTCAAACTGCCGTGGGCAGTTAGCATGAAATATTATATTCTAACCACTGTGCCACCAGGGCTTTTAACGATGTTTCTGAAGCAGTTAAACTTTTAAAAGCCAAAATGCAATGTGTTTCAATGACCAGTGCACCATGTGGCATTTCTGCGCCTTAGAAGCAGCACAATCTAAATTTCTGAGATGGAGTTCTTTTGATAATGCGCTTTCTGGCTGGTACCTGACTATAAATTAGTCAAGGATTAATTATGACTCCTTTGGTTGAAGAATTTCCTTAAACAAATTTTGGGAGGTGAATCACTAACTCAAGTAACTTTGACAGATGCTGAAACAAATTATGAATGCCTTGGCTTCTTTATTGTGAACTCATCCTCCAGTTTGTGTCTCTCAACCCTTCAAGGTAGATCATGTTAGGAAACCAAAGTTATGAATATTAATGTTTTTATTATAAGGTGACAGTAACAGAATCTTGAAAGTTTGAATATATTTCCTCCCTCCCTTTAACTTTGTGAGAGCTCAGGAGGCCATATCTGAAACATCTTTTTCAAAATACATTTCTGCCTGTATTCAGATTTCTTTTATCTATCCATTGTCCTTCTATTCCTCAAGGTTATTCTTTCTGCACAGTATCCATGTTATGCTTGGATGAAGCCTGCAAAGCAAAACAAAAAGTGTGTGTGTGTGTATGTGTGTGCATATGTAGTCCTTGACTTACAACAGTTCATTTAGTTATAGTCCAAAGTTACAATGGCACTGAAAAAAGAGACTTATAACCATTTGTCATACTTATGATCATTGCAGCATCCTCAGGGTCATGTGATCAAAATTCAGATGCTTGGCAAGTGATTAATATTTATGATGGTTGATGTGTCCTGGGGTCATGTGATCCCATTTTGTGACTTTCTGACAAGCAAAGTCAATGGGGAAGTCAGATTCACTTAAGAACTATGTCGCTAATTTAACAAGTACAGTATTAACAATTATGGCAAGAAAAGTCCAAAAATGGAGCAAAACTCACTTAACAAGTGGCTTGCTTAGCAACAGAAATTTTGGGCTCAATTGCGATTGTTTAGTTGAGGACTACCTACATAGACTTCATTGAAACTTTTAAATAAGAGAATAAAAATTAACACAAACTAATATAAAGGAAGGAAGAAAAGGAAAAAAAAAGAAAGAAATCAGGTCAGAAGCAAAAGGATGCAACAAAAGAAAAAAAAAGTTGAAGAAGAGAAAAGAAATGAAGGTAAAACTAAAAAACAACTTTTGATATTTTTCACTGCAGTTATAAGTGTCAACTTGTAAAACATTCCTATACTTGTTTCCAAGTTGCCATAAGAAAGAAGGGAGGGGAAAGACTGCAGAAGCATATGGCAAATGAACTTAGAAGCATATTCCAAATTCATCTGAAAAAAGGTTGTAGCGAAAGGCCGTGTCACACTGCACCAACGGATGCAAAGAGAAAGTAAAACGGACAAAAAAGCTTGCCATCCATTCGAAAANACAGCCTTGAGCCTGGGCAGGTGGGTGGGCCCAACAGCTGATCATCGGAGCAAACCAAATCAGTTTGCTCCCAGCTGATCCTCAGAGCTACCAGGTGGCCCAAATCAAGCCAAACTGGCAGAATCCCACCCCTGCATAGAATCAAGATCACATGAAGTATTAGTGCCACTTTACAAAATCCTAGTAAGATCACACCTGGAATACCTCAACCAATTTTAGTCACAATACTACAAAAAAGCAGTTGAGATCTTGGAAAAGGTTCAGAGAAGAACAACTAAGATGATCAAAGGCCTGGAGACTAAAGCATATGAAGAATGGCTGCAGGATTTGGGTTTGGCTAATCTAGAGAAGAGAAGAATTAGGGGTGACATGATAGCAGTATTCTAGTATTTGAGGGGATGCCACAAAGAAGGAAGGGGTCAAATTATTCTACAAAGCACCAGAGGAAAGGACAAGAAACTATGGTTGGAAACTAATCAAAGAGAGAAGCAACCTGGAATTAGTGAGGACAATTAACCAGTGGAACAGCTTCCCTTCAGAAATTGTGGGTGCTCCATCACTGGAGGTTTTTAAGAAGAGACTAGACAGCTATTTATCTGAAATGTTATAGATTCTCATTTTTGAGCAGGGAGCTGGACTAGAAGACCTCCAAGGTCCCTTCCAATTCTATTCTATTCATCTATGAACTTCCCAAAAGTCTGCCTCTTCTGTCTGGTGTCAAGCACCTTCCATGGTGAAGATTGTTCCTTCCGCACAAGGATGACAATCATAGCAGCAAATGGGTCTCCCTTCCTGGGGCACCTTTTTAAATCCAAAATGACAGCTTTCCACACACTTGGAAGGAGGAAGGATCTAAAGAGAGAGAAAATGCTCAGAAAATGAACTCAGTTTCAAAAAAATGTCAAAGAAAGAAGAATTTTGTGATCTTCAGTTCAAGAATAAGCTTTGATTAATTCGAGGCCAATAGGAAATCTGAAGTTCATCAAACACATGGTTGGATATTCCATCAATGTTTCTCTTCCCTTCTAATGTTTCATATACTCAACAGATTTAGACTTTCATATGAAATATAAATGTTAAAATTATCAGGGGACTGTTGGATGAACTTTTTGCTTTTCTACCTATTTAACTGGCTCAATCTATTTCATCTCCCACAGATTCAATGAATAGTTTGTATGAATAATGAAGACTATATTTTTCATGGCCGGCTGAATAATCAACAAATAAGAATTTTGCACTCTGGTCAGCTGACATGAAAACTCAAAGCAGGCCACCCCCCATCTCAAAAGTTTAATTCTGTTGTTGCACTTTCAGTGGAAGAAAAATAAATATTTATCCCACCTTATTCAGCATTTTGAACTGTGTAATACTCTTCTGGTCAATGGAGAATTTCAAATGCTGGGATGTCAGTTTTTCTAGACTCCCAAATTTAATTCTCTTGACAGATTTGTTTGGGAAAACAACCCAGTTCACAATGTCCAGGTCAGCTGTCAGATCTCCCTTTTCGTCCAGATATACTCCTTCTATGGAATGATTGTGAAACTGGGAGCTTTGAAGGAAGGAATGAAGCTGAAATGCAAAGGAAAAGAATTTATAAAGGACATTAGACCTTCTTTGAAAATACCCCTTAGTTTATGCTGGGAAGGATGTAAATATTTCTCTTTCTGTCTTCAGGGCCTATTTTCTGTTTCCAACTTGTTTAGGAAAGTATCAATAAGCATCGGAATAACCGTCATTATAAACTAGACAATGTACTCGGCATCTACTCATGTTCCTCTTCCCAGTGCTTTAATCACAGAAATGCTAATATGCAATTCCTCTAAAGGCAAACAAACAATTTTTCTTCATTTTTATAAACCTAAAATTAATTGACAAATATTAAAATAAAAGGCACATTTCTGCCATGAAGCTTTCCTTTAACCTGAGAGAAATTTTGTAATTTTTTTGCATATCATCAATCTTTCCCCAGTAAGTAATGGGGAAGTTCAAAAAAAGGACTTACTGGAGTAGAGCCTCATGGTGGGAAAGATTGAGGGAAAAAGAAGAAGGGGACGAGAGAGAATGAGATGGCTGAATGGAATCACTGAAGCAGTCAGTGTGAGCTTAAACAGAAGATATTAGAGGACAGGAAGGCCTGGAGGAATGTTGTCCGTGGGGTTGCGATGGGTTGGACATGACTTCACAAATAATAACAATTTCCCCACTTGAGTTGGGGAGTTCCACATTTCCCACTTCCTCTGTTGTTTTCTACTGAAGACCAGTGACTTATCATGAGATGTATCACTGATAATCCAAAGATATTTGTCCACAACTTATCTCTTCCTACTAAGACCTTCCTTTCTTGGGTTGGAGAGAATTACCTGTTTCTCTCCAATAATCTAATGTGTAATCCCACGCTCTTATTAGTGTGAGCTAAAAGGAT